>CAUYQV010011956.1:0-38548 GCA_963574575.1 Galagoides demidoff
GGCATCACAGCTCATAGCAACCTCCAACTCCTGGGCTCAAGCGAGTCTCCTGCCTCCGCCTCCCAAGTAGCTGGGACCACAGGCGCCCACCACAATGCCCGGCCATTTTTTGGTTGCAGCCATCATTGTTGTTTGGTGGGCTTGGGCTGGGGATTCGAACCTGCCACCTTAGGTGTACATGGCTGGCGCTTTAGCCCATTGAGCCACAGGTGCTGAGCCACACACATGGTTTCTAATATGATCCCAAACCCAAGTCACAGGGGCAGACACGCTGAGAGCCTAGTGTTAATTTATAGTTCAGCCACCTGTCACCTGAGTGTGTCTTGGTCGCACACTCCAGGGTAAAAATCTTCTCTGGGAAGAATTATGTCTCTGCCTCAATCGTGCCAGGAGGCCTGCTAGGTTCTTAAAATACCAATCATTTCCTTATGGATCAGAATGTGCACAGCCTCCAGAACTGACTGACTAAGCAAGGCACAAAACTCCAACATAAACCCAGTGCTTTAACTAATGGTATGTGACATACACCAGATAATTCCTATTCTGAAAAATAAAACAATACAACATAAACTCTCCATAGCACTTCAGAGTTAACAAAGAACATTCAGACACTTCTGCTTTGACCCACCACCTTGTAGTATTACTTTGCTTCCCTTTTACATTAAAGGGTGAAAAGAGGAAGAAGAATGGAAAGGAATGAGGGTGGGGCAGAGAGGAGGAGGCAGGAAGTGCGTCAGATCCGTGGGGACAGAAGCCTGGACCACCACGTGCAGCTGTGCAAACCTCTGCCCTGCACAAACCCCACGGTGATCTTGGGGATATCTGCGAGGTCAGAAAGGGCATAGGATTGTGAAATCATTGCCTTTTATATCTCTAACCACATCCGATTCCAGAAACAACTTCTGCTGCTAAGCGAGGCCATGATTCTGCCACTCAGACAGTCACATGGTCCTGGTTTCATGTCCTGGTCCTGACTTCGTGGAGTCTTCCTGTTCTGGCACTGCAGCCCTTCCTGGGGATATTGGGGGCAGCAGATAAGTGGGGTGGAAGAAAAAGTTTATTTCTTGAGCACCTGCAATGTATCACATATACATGGAGTAGGAATATGCATACCAAAGGGTAGCTTGGAGGGACATTATCTATCTATAATCTCCATGAGACCTCAAGCTATCCCAAATGATGGTAACAATTGCCATTGTGATGGACAGTTGAAATGTTCTCAAGCTTTGGTACCGCCATTGCCATGGCCCATGCTAGCAAATGACAGAGCCTGGATCTGAGAGAAGCTCTGACCTAATAGCCCAGGCCTTGTTACTACCTGCCATCTCTCAGTTGGTAGAAGACTTGCTTGAGCACCCAGTCCTAGTAGGTGCTCAATAATTATTTGGTGCCCCAGGGATGAAGGGAGCAGTCTGTGAGTGGGCGGATGGAGCCAGTGGCCATGTCCCCAGAGCTAGGGCGAGCAATTTTCTTCTCGGAAAATTGCTGTTAGTGTGGCCAGGATCCGAGACCTGCTTTTATAAATCTATATCCTAATATTCTCTTCAAACAGAGAAGGCTTTGTAAAATCTCATCTTGCTTGTTGTCAGCACAGTTATCCAGAAACTGTCAAAACCAATAGGAGCCCTTTGGGCAAAGGCCAGAAGGCTACCCCATTCCTGCTGTCTGTGGGGAGCTTCTGAGGCACCTCAGGTTCTTTCAGGGAAGATGACAGTTCCGCCTAAAAGGACCCTGTGGTGGCTAGTAAGTCTGCAGGGCTGCCAGCAGATTTGCTCTAATGCTGGAAGACAGGTATCCAGAACCATCCGGAGAAGAGCAGAGACGCAGACCAGTTTCATACTTACCTGCCAAAGTCTGCTGTTTAGGGAATTTTAGATTTCTGTGTATCACTTTTCCTTGTGAAAAAACAGTGATGGTGGCCTCACAGTCACAGGGGAGGGAGGGAAGCTGGTAGGTAGGTAGGCACGGTGCTTTCATTATGGGGAGTTCAGCAACCCCCGACTGCTCAGGTGGAGGCCCACGCTCAGGGAAAAACCAACCCTTTCGTTAGTCAGCAAGTCTTCCAGCAACTCAGAGATGGCGGGGTAGTAACAAGGCCTGGACTTTTGTTCAGAGATGCTCTCAGATCAGGCTCTTCCATTCACTAGCTTGGACCATGGCAATGGCCATACCAAAGAGTAGCTTGGAGGGACATTATCTATCTATAATCTCCATGAGAACCCAAGCTATCCCAGTCAGGACTGGGAATGCAACCACCTGCTTGTTTCCTAACTCACTGACCTCTCTCTAAAGGACAACAACTACATTTTCTTTGTATTGGGCCCAAATCTGAGTTTGTTAGTTTGTCTATATTTGTACTTTTCAAACACCCTGAGAACTTACTATTTACTGCATAGGTCTTATGCTCGATCCTGGGGTCTGGTGCTAGACAAGGATGTTTCTGCCCTCAACCTCTACAGTCTCAGGTGAGAGCAACCTGGGCACAAGGAACCAGAAGGCAGCACGGCTGACAGGTGCCACTGCCAAGTATGATAGTCATTGTATGTGCCCACTTAACTGGGCCACTGGGTGCCCAGATGTTTGGTTAAACATTATTTCTGGATGTGTCTGTGAGGGATTTTCTGGATGTCTCAGGAAGCTCAATGGTCCCTATAAAGAACATTGGTGCCCAGTGAGACAACTATTTAGAGTTGAATTAGTAGACTGAGTAAAGCAGATTTCCTGCCCCCCCTTTGCCCCCCCGGTAGGTGTACTTCATCCGATCTGTTGAAGGTCTGAATAGACTAAAAGGCTGAGTGAGGAAGAATTTTCAGTCTTCAATACTTTTAGTTGAGACACTAGTCTTTTGCCTTCAGACTGCAGATCTTGTACTTTGCTGCCATAATCCCATGAGCTGATTCCTAAAAATCTCTCTCTCTCTCACACACATACACACACACAAAAGCTCACATGTACACACATACATATTCTGTTGTTTTTTTTTTCCCTCTGGGGAACTCAGACTAATACACTAAGCAATGATGGGAGTCCAGAGGGACCCCTGAAACATGGTGTGCATCAAATAGTACACACGCATGGCCTGCTGAGAAAACGCAAACCAGCACCTGAGGGCGCTGTTTCTCCACAATTTTTTCTGCAAACTCTGAGGCCGGCAATCACGGATGTCTGGATCTCTTTTGTTTTTGAGGCTAAATCATGGGATGTCTCTGGAGAAAGGGACATACATATTATATATATATATATACACATATACATATACACACACACACACATTCTGAAATGCCTTGATGTACGATAATTTTAAAATTTTAATAGGGCACCTGCTTTCAGTAAGCAGCATAAAATAATAAGAAAGTGAACCATGCTGCCAAACAGAGTCAGAGTTTGAGCCCAGTGTGTGATTTTTCCGTCTAACTGAGTCTCTCTGGGCCTCAGTGTTGTCATCTGCTTCATAGGACACTTGTGGGTATTAAGGGAAAGAGGCACATAACATGTTATGGCCCCATGTGGGGCATGTAGGGCTCTGTAGAAGAAAAGGGAGGTGCTGGCTCAGCCTCGTAGCACAGTGGTTACAGTGCCTGCCACATACACCAAGGCTGGCGGGTTCAAATCTGGCCCAGGGCCAGCTGAACAATGATAACTGCAACAACAACAACAACAACAACAACAAAAACGTAGCCGGGGGTTGTGGTGGGTGTCTGTTGTCCCAGGTGTCTGTAGTCCCAGGTACTTGGGAGGCTGAGGCAAGAGAATCACTTAAGCCCAAGAGTCTGAGGTTGCTGTGAGCTATAATGCCACAGCACTCTATCCAGGGCGACATAGTGAGACTCTGTCTCAAAAAAAGAAAAAGAAAAAGGAGGCACTATTATCACTAAACGTGGATTAGGAAAATTCGAACAGAAACCAGGAGGGCATCAGCTGTTTGCAAACCAAATGGAGGGTGGGCTGGGGTCCAAAGCCATGGATGAGAAAGTGAATGACAAAGGAAAGGGTGTGTGGGGTATAATTTGGAGAGTAGGATTGGCCAGGTCCGGCCAAGTAAAGAAAGGGCCCCTAGCAAGGCTAACTCGATTTCTCCACCATGCTCCCCTGCAAAGATACAGCACTGATACTGGACTCACAGGACCAGCTTCCGCCCAGACAATCCCCAAACTTGCTACTTTGAGCGAATTTCATTCTTACCTCCTTTTGCTAATTCTGACTGCTATTCACCCCAGCTCAGAGGGGCCTGGCAAGGGCCAAAGTGTAATAATGCTGGGCTTGGGAATGTGAGCAGAAAGCAACAATTACCATTTAGCAAATTATCATAAGGGCCACGTGGGCTCCAGCGTTGACATAATGAGGAACTTGGTATGTGTGGTAATTGCACACACTTGAGTTGAGTCTTAGGCAAACATATAAAAGAAACATTATTTTTGTTTTTCAAAAGGCTATGATGGTAAGAACCATTCCACAAGCAATTACTACACGGCATTATTTCAAGGATTGGGTTCTGTCAATGAGTTTTAATCACTAAAGAAAAGGAATTCTAACACAGGGCTAAGGTAGTTTTAGGAATGGCAGCGTCTGCATTTTGTACTGACAGGTGCTGGTGAAAAGCTGATTAATCCCATTCAATAATATAATAGGCTACATTTGTATAGCACTGCATAGAGGACCAAGTACTTTTATATAAATCCTCTCATTTGATGTTCCCAACCACCTTTCAAGATATGAGGAGGACAAAGAGTATTATTACTGTCATTTAAGAAAACAGCTTTATTGAGATATACCAAACAATTCACCCATTTAAAGTGTGCAATTCAGTGCTTCACAGATAGATGCAACCGTCACCATATTGATTTTCGAATCTTTTCATCACCTCCAAAGGAACCTCCCCATTCTTCACTTTTTACCCCGTCAACCTCTCCCTCCTTCCCACTTGGCACCCTCTCTTCCCCGTACAACCCCTGATCTCCTTTCTGTCTGTATCTATTTACCTATCTGGACAGTTCATATGGAACCACATAAATATGGTCTTTTGTCTCTGGCTTCTTTATTTAATATGATGTTTCAAGGTTTACTCATGTTGTAGCCTGGTCAACGTATGGACATTTCGATTGATCCATTCATTAGTTGCTATACATTTGGGTTGTTGGAACCCCTTTGGTTATTGAATGCTGCTATAAATGTTCATTTTTGCTGGGACATATGCTTTCATTTCTCTTGAGTACATACCTGGGAGTGAAATTGCTGAGTCATATAGTAACTCATCATTTACATGAGTAAGCCAGTGTTTTAACCAGACCCCTTTCCAAAGCGGCTGTGTTTGACACTCCGGTCGAGAGTGTAGGGAGGCTATGATTCCCCTGATGCTTGCTGAGGCTTGTTATCTGACTTTTTGATTCTAGCCATTCTAGTGGGTGTGAAGTGGCAACTCACCGTAACTCTGATTTACAGAACCTTGATGACTCATGATTTTAAACCTCTTTTCACATGCTTATTGGCCATTTGTATATCTTCTTTGGAGAAACATCTCTTCAGACCCTTTGCCTATTTTTGACAGTCTTTTTTATTATTTAGCTGTAAGAGTTCTTTATATTATCCTATTAGAATTCCCTTATCATATGAATATGGTTTGCAAATATTTTCCCTGGTTCAATGGGTTATTTTTTTCACTTTCTTTCTTTCTTTTTTTTTTTTTTTTTGAGACATAGTCTCACTTTGTTGACCAGGTTAGAGTGCTGTGGCTGCATAGCTCACAGCAGCCTCAAACTCTTTGGCTCAGCAATCCTCTTGCCTTAGCCTCTCAAGTAGCTTGGGACTACATGTGCCCACCACAATGCCCAGCTACTCTTTCTTTTTTTAGTAAAGATGGGGGTCTTGCTCTTACTCCGGTTGGTCTTGAACTCCAGAGCTCAGGTAATTTACCTACCTCAGTCTCCCAGAGTGCTAGGATTATAGGTATAAGCCACCATGTCTGGCATGTATTTCTCCTATTAAATTTATTGCTAAGTATTTTTTTTATTTTTGATGCTATTGTCAATGGAATTGTTTTATTAATTTTATTTGTGGATTTGTTAGTTGGAAGCATATAGAAACACAATGATTTTTTAAAATATTGATCTTGTATCTTAAAACTTGACAAATTTATTAATTATAATAATCTTTAATGTATCTCTGAGGATTTTCCACATACAAAATCATGTTATCTGCAGAGATAGCTTTATTTCTTCTTTTCTGATCTGGATATGTACAATTTAGCCTATATCGCCAAAGAATCTACCAACCTCCTCCCCAATGCCTTTCACCACAACCTCCACTGTTTTTGAGGGCAACCTTAGACTTGAACTTCATACTCTGTTGCAAATAAAGTCTTTCCTTTGGGGAGGGATTTGGAGCTCTTTGTAATACACCTGCTTCTTCTGAGACACATCTTTGGGCCATTGCCCTGGAGCTGGGGCCAGGGAGAATAGCCCTTTTTATCTCTGAGTGACACCCTTGTTTTAATTACTGAGTGCGAGGTGGAGAGGGGGCAGTACACTCAAGTCCTTTTGACCTGGGTTAGAATTCCTCACCCACAAGCAGGGGAATGGAGTTCTGGACCCAGTCTTCTTATTGGTGCCACATTCTCAACCCCTAGAGACTCTGTCCCTCAAAAATGGGGCTGTGGGAATAAGAGAGACCCTATCTTATGGCCCTATTCACTCACACTTTTGTCTCAGCAGCAAGTAGTGGGGTGGGTGGGGCAGGATGAATAATGGTGACATCCTGTCCCTTCTTTTTGAATGGGGCCTTTGGGGAAAGGGAGACTTGTGTTCTTAGCTCCACCAGTCACAGTGGAATTTCTGTATCACTGAGCTGGGAGTGGAGATGAAGGGTGTGGGTCTTTAAATGCTACTGACTCTCACTGATCTTACTAAGCTTAAGTAGATTTTCTTGAATAAATGTTTCTTCCTTTACTGTATACATTTGTGAACATTTCCAGAGACTTTAAATGTTTGTTTATTTTTTTTATTTTTTTTTGAGACGGAGCCTCAAGCTATCCACCTGGGTAGAGTGCCATGGCATCACAGCTCATAGCAACCTCCAACTCCTGGGCTTAAGCGAGTCTCCTGCCTCCACCTCCCAAGTAGCTGGGACCACAGGCGCCTGCCACAACACCCGGCCATTTTTTGGTTGCAGCCATCATTGTTGTTTGGCAGGCCCGGGCTGGGGATTTGAACCCACCACCTTAGGTGTACGTGGCTGGCGCCTTAGCCGATTGAGCCACAGGCGCCGAGCCTGTTTATTTTGAGACAAATTCTTAGTCTCTGTCACTCTGGATAGAGTGCCTTGGCATGATAGGTCATAGCAACCTCAAACTCCTATGGCTCAAGAAATCCTCTTGCCTCAGTCTCTTAAGTAGCTGGGACTACAGGTGCCTGCCACAACATCCAGTTAGTCTCTATTTTTAGCAGAGATGGGGTCTCACTCTTGCTTAGGCTGGTCTTAAACTCCTGAGCTCAAGCAATCCACCCATCTTGGCCTCCCAGGGTGCTAGGATTACAGATGTAGCCACTTGCTTGGCCTAAATGTTTATTTTTCGAAAACGATTCCCACCAGATTCAATCAGGAATGGATCCACAGAGCTCCTCATGCTGTCACGCTGGAAGTGGAGCCCATATTACTATTGTTTACTAGATGCTATAGTTTGAATGTGTCGCCTGAAGTTCCAGTGTTGGAAACTTAATCATCAATTCGACAGTGTTTGGAGGTGAGGCTAAAAAAGAAACGATTGGGTCCTAAGGGCACAGGCCTCGTGATCGTCATCGTTGTGGGAGCAGGTTTGTTATCATGACAGTGAGTAGTTGGAAAGTGAGTTGGTACCCGGTGCTTCTCTTTACCTGATGCAATTGCTTCCACCTTCTGCCTTCCACTATAGGGTGACCCTCGCCAGGTGACAGTACCATGTTCTTGGATCCCCAGCCTCCAGAATGTGCGCTGAATAAACTTGTATTGTTTATCATTTTCTCAGTCTATGATATTCTGTGATAGCAACAGGAAATGAAGTACAACCCCAGTGGAGGACAATACTTACTGATTTGAGAGACTGGGGGAGGTAAAGGGGAAAGGAAAGTCACCCAGAATCAGAACAGCACAAAGGCCTAACTGTAGACCTTCAGGGTGGTAAACGATACCCTGGCACAGATGTTAGCTATGACAGATGTTGCTGGATGGAGAAACCTCTCTGCCCCTGCTCTTGCACGTGGTCCTTTAGTCTCTACTTGAACCCCCCCAGGGATGGGGAATTCCCTAGTTTAGTTTAGCCTATTATCCCCATGAGTGATATGACCAAGAAAAACTAAAACAGCTGTGTCTGCCAACATAGGCCGGGTGTACAAAGAAAAGGGGAAACAGAACATAGGTTTTTGAGACTGCTAAACACCTTTAGGTCACCAGAAGGTCATGGGCATGCTACAAAAAGGCAACTAGCTGTTTTGGATACCAGGTGCCCCAGAGACTGCTCTAATTTTAGAATTAGCATAGTGCTTACTAACGAGGTCCAGGACTCGGGGGTCTGGAATGCAACGTGCTTCACCCTCATGCTGTGCACACACGTGTTCTGCTGTTGGTCCCGCTCCAGTCCTTTTGTGATATCGAGGGGGGGAGGACCAGACCACAGAACTGGCCTGTGCCTGAGGAATTTGCCAGGAATGATTTAAAAGCCTACCCTGTGAAACAGAGGCGGTGATGGGCATTCTTCTGATAGGCTGAGAGCTCACTTTCACGGTGGCATTGTGCAGATCCAGATCCCCTCTCTGCCCTGGGAGGGTGACCTCTGCTGGGGGCATCCCCGGGTCCCTGAGTGCATCCTTTGTTGTGTTCAGCCCATGGGGAGCATCCGAGGATCCGAGAGTGAGAAGAAGGAGCAGGTGAGGGGCTTCTTTCCTGCTCTGGAACCTCATCTCTGGCTGGGGCATGGTCCTGCCTTCTCTGTCCCATATCCCAACGTACTGTCCTGGTCCTGCTGAGTCTAGGAGTGCTGCTGACAGCTAGTTTCTGCGTGTCTTACTGCCCTTGTGTGTACCCCAAACACTCATACTTCTGAAAGAGACATTTCTCAAAATCTCTTCATTTGACATAGGTAGGGACGAATTCTATTTCCTACCAGACTCCCTGTTAACATCTTGGCCGGGAATAAGGTTCCTTCTGTGGCTCTCAGTTACCATCAAGCTTAGAAAGAAAGCCCCAAGGTGCCGTACCAGCGTTGGCTCTAGGGGACCTCATATAGTCAACTGGGTCCCCTGCAAGTGAAATGATGGCTTTGTTCACATCCCACCGGGCAATGTTAAGCCTTCACTGGAACTGTGAATCAGTGTTTATTCTACAAGCTCCTTCCAGAAGTAGCACAGCTAATTTCTACAAAGCTGCGCTGTTCCTTGGAATCAGAAATTGTTTGGTTCCTGAACTTTTCTTGCATCAATGTGAAATATGCAGAGTTGTTGTACCCTCATAGGATAAAGAGAAATTTCAACACATAGCACATAGTATCCTTGTTTAATTCTGAACATTTGTCCTCTGAGTTCTGGCCCCAAAGACTTACCTAATCAGTAAACTTCCTTGTACATGAGTGGAAACTTACAAATTACATTTAAAGGAGAAAACAGGAAGATTTCAGTCAAAGGGCACAAAGTTTTGGTTATATTAGATGAATGAGTCCTGGAGATCTAATGTATAGAATGTGACTTATAGTTAACGATACTGTATTGTATACTTGACATTTGCTAAGAGGAAAGCTCTTAAATGTTCTCAACACCCCCTCCCCCTTACCAAAAGAAAAAGAAATTGAGAACTCTGTTAGGTGATGAATATGTTAGTTAACTCGATTGTATATCAAATGTCAAGTTGTATACTTTTTTTTGAGACAGTCTTACTTTGTCGCCCTGGGTAGAGTGCCCTGGTATCATGGCTCACAGCAACCTCAAACTCTTGGGCTCAAGCAATTCTTTTGTTGCAGCCTCCCCAGTAGCTGGGACTATCGGTGCCCACCATAACATCTGGCTATTTTCAGAGAAGATGTCTTGCTCTGGCTCAGGCTGGTCTCCAACCTGTGAGCTCAGGCAAACCACCTGCCTTGGCTTCCCAAATGTTAGGATTACAGGTGTGAGCCACTGCACTCAGCCCCTCAAGTTGTATATTTTTAATACAGGCCATTTTAAATTTGTCTATTATACCTCCATAAAGCTGGGTGAAAAAGTATAAGCATAGGAAAACAAGAAGCTATCTTCTTAGGCCTGTGTTAATTCCCCCAAGCTCTTCCTCTGTATTCATAACTAAAGTACAGAACTTTCTATTTACAAGTAGAGAGGCTTCCCAGGACCTAAAGCCCCATTATTGCTATTAGGCCTCCCTGGCCAGTCCGGGCAATATTTTTTCAAGTGGTTTGCTAGCCTACGTCTTTGAATCTTTTATTTACTTATAGTGACAGTAATATATCTGGCACTTAGGAGTTCTCCTAAAAGCCCGATAACCCCAGTTATCTTGTGTTGTAAGTGGCCCGGCTTTCACTAAGTTAGAAATGAGCGTTTGGTGGGAGAAGGGAGATGGGAACATTCTAATTTTCCAACAGTCCCCCAGTGCAAGTGTGTCCGTAGAGCAGCCGTGCAGGCAACCGGGGAAACCTGTGAATTCATCTTGGAGGCTGTCAGGCTGGCTCACAGACATCTGTGATGAAACTCCAGAGTTATTTCTGGAGCAGGTGATTGATGTTTCAAATAGAAGATGACATTTTGATGGGATCCAAGCTTGCTGTGATAGGAGTTAATAAGGATAATGATGATGATAATGATATTGACACTATACTTTTTCTCCAAAGAACCCTTCAGTTCTTTTTATCTCATTTGCCTTGAAAATGTCCCTTCAGAGTTGGGAGGGAGAGGTTTTATTAATCTGTTCTTCAAGAAAGAAAATACAGAGAGTTAATTGTCTGGCTTTCAGCCTCCATTTTGGTGGTAAGAAGAGCTGTTTAAACAACAAATTAAACTTGGAGAAATTAAAGTTGGAGGAACACTAGTCTTTCTCAGTCCCCGGTTGTCCCCTATAATGCTGCCAGATCAGGCTCCAATAATATCACTTATTGACTGAAAAGTCTTCAGGGGATGCTCACAGACTGCCAAGTTCAGTCCAAATACACTAAGTTAGCAGGCAAGACATTCCACCTACCACGGTCTCATCATCCTATTGTAATAATTCCATGTTTTAGCCGAGCAAATCCACTTGCTTGCCCCTACTGCGTGCTCTGAGCACCCCATTCTCCTCTCATGTTTATCACACCAGCTGTCACTTGTTTAATGTCGATCTTCCTTGTTGCATGTGTTTTTCAGGAGGCCAGAGACTGTCACCATTGTGTGTCCAGGGCCCAGCAGAGTTAAGTGGTGCATGGCAGGTGCTTAACAAATACTGGCTTCTGGAGTGCACACTATGGTCTCCCGCCCCCACGCCTTTGCTCATGCTGGTCCCTCAGTCTCTAGAGCCCCCCCCCCATCTCCACCTATTGAAGTCAGGGCTATTTTTTGGAGCTCAGATCAAACCCCGATCTGCTGTTGTCTCCTCAGCTTGGGAACGGCCACCGCATCGTGCTGTTATAGTTCTTACCTTCAGTTGTGTGCACTCGTGCAGTCCATCCTTCTCTGCTCCTCCCAAACCAACAGCTCTTGGAAGACAGGCGCTGCACTGCAGAGCCTAGCAGAGTGTGGGCACCTGTGAAGTGCGTGCTCACTTGTCTAAAATTGTTGTTGATACTCTGGAAAGCCGAGGTAGGCGGATCACCTGAGATCAGGAGTTCGAGACCAGCCTGAGCAAGAGTGAGAGACCACCCCACCCTGCTGTAAAAAGAGCCAGGCATTGTGGTGGGCACCAATAGTTTCAGCTACTCAGGAGGCTGAGGCAAGAGGATTGCTTAAGCCTAAGAGACTGAGGTTGCTGTGAACTATGATGCCGTGGCACTCCGCTCAGGGCAGCAAAGTGAGATTCTGTCCCAAAATAAATAAATAAATAAATTTAAAATTGTTGTTGATTAGATTGTTTGCTCAATTCTTCTTTGAGCAAAATTCCCATTTCCGGAATCTGCAGCTTGTCAGAAGAGGGTGTTTTTCTCACTCTTACCTTCCCTCATTCTCGTGGAAGGTCGGAAGATCAGGCAGGAGACCCCTGCCCATGGTCCTTTGAACAGTACCTCCCTCTCCCCTGTGAGGAGCACCGTTCTCTGGCACTTAGGTAGAGGGTCATTTCTTATTGGGGGTCAGCACAGGTTTGCAGAGGTGGCATTTGGTATTTTTTTTAGCTTCATTGCCCATGCCGATACCAACCTAAATAATGCATAACTGGCTGGGCATCGTGGCTCGCACCTGTAATCCTAGGGCTTTGGGTGGCCAAGGCAGGAGGATCACTTGAGGCCAGGAGTTTGAGACCAGACTGGGCAGTGAGATTAATTTTAAAAAATTAAAAAAAATATTAACCAGCTGCCTGCAGTCCCAGCTACTCAGGTGGCTGAGGCAGGAAGATTGCCTGAGCCCAGCTATTCAAGGCTGCAGCAAGCTATGACCAGGCCACTTTACTCCAGCCTGTTAACAAAGCTAAACTCTGTCTTTTTACAAAAAAAAAAAAAAAAAAAAAGCAGGACTAATCAATGCGCGCCAACTGAGAAGTTGTGATTAAATAAATTACCTCCCCCAAGGAATTTTGGTACTGGCCTGTGCATCTGGTAAGCATTCATATTGCCATTCAGTTATGATAAGAATACACCAGCTTGAACTAACTCTGCGGCTATGTGAAGACTGATAAGCAGTGCATTTCTGATAGACTGAAGACCCCCGGCTGGTAGTTCTGTGGGTGTACTGACCATCTGTGATATGATACTCCATATAATTTAAAAAGAGCTGCTTCGACAACCATGCTGTGGAATATTATGGGCTATTAAAATTGATGTCATAGATCTTTATTTGTTGAGATGGAGAGAAGCCTGCAATGTATTGCTAAGTGACAGAATCAGACTACGGAACTACATAATTGTGTAAAATTATTCCGTATTTAAATCTCTATCTATGTATAGGTATGTGGATATTCTCAGAAATGTTGACAGTGGTTATCTCCGAGTGATAAAATTTGGGATCATTGTTTTTCTGTGCTTCTTTTGAACATTTCAGTAGTGTTTTAGTTGTAGTTTTACAGAGTGAAGTTATTACTTTTACAATCAGAAAAAGAAAACAATTCAGCTTGCAAAAGTGCTAGAAATAAAAAGGCTACATTTAAAAAGCCCTCACAGTTCCTAAATAATGCTTACTGTAAAACAAAAACCAAACTCTTGCATAAGTGTAGAAAAAAATCATCCACCTGCCTCCGTCACTAGTGGGCTGACTTCAGGCCATAGTAGAAGGGAGGAAGGGATGCCCTTTAGCAGAGACACAGGTGAAATCAAGCTCTTCTGGCCCACTGTGCAAAATATGCATATATTTTTTTTGAAACAGAGTCTTACTTTGTTGTCCTCGGTAGAGTTCTATGGTGTCATAACTCACCGAAACCTCAAACTCTTTGGCTCAAGTGATCTTCTTGTCTCAGTTTCCCAGGTAGCTGAGACTACAAGTGCCTACTACAATGTTCAGCTATTTTTAGAGAGGGGGGGTCTCTCTCTTGCTCAGGCTGGTCTCAAACTCCTGAGCTCAAATGATCCACCTGCTTTGGCTTCCCAGGTTATTAGGATTACAGGCATGAGCCACCCCATCTGACGAAATATGCATACTTTTTTTTTTTTTTGCAGTTTTTGGCCAAGGCTGGGCTTAAACCCACTACCTCTGGTATATGGGGCCAGCGCCTCCACTCATTTGAGCCACAGGTGCTGCCCAATATGCATACTTTTTAAGTGCCTGAAGTATAAAGTATGACTTGCAGTATCATTTGAACCCAAGCTTTGATGGCAGTTGATTTATAGGTATGGTATTTCCAATTTGATAGCCTAGAGGACAGGAGAGAAACATTGCCTGCCTGATGGCCAAGAAATGATGACTTCATTCCCCATGGCAGTTTCTGTTGCAAAAAAAAAAGAGACATACACTTTTCACCACAGTACAACTCACACTTTATTCCATCGTGATTGGTATACATGTAGGATTGGGACAGCAAGAGACTAAAATCAGTGCAGAACTTCTCTGGACTAAAGGGTCATGAAAGGCATTACTGGTTTTGGCACACAGAGTGGATGACCATACACTGGCTGGAACGAGATGATCAGGAAAATAAAATGCACAAGTCTAATACAGTGTTGAAATCATGTCTGAGGTTTGTAGAATGTTAAAGAGTAAATAATTTCAAAGACTAACATGCAACTCTTATAGGTCACATTATTCATCTACAGACTATTTGCCCCCCCTTAGAGATAAAGAGATGACCTTAATAATCTGTTCACAGTAGCTTAAAACAGCAATCAATATACATTGGAAAGATCTGCCTGCTGATTTCTATAGCAATTTATTATAATTGACGAAATAATGCTAGATCATATATTTTCTCTACATCATCCTTTTATTAAATTGAATCATATTAGCTAAGTAATCCTAACTTAACTTTTACCTATTTAAATATAATCCCTCATGTCTTTATGATGTCAAAAAGAAATTTGTTTGCCTATCCATCCTTATAAGTCACAACGGACAAGAGGGGAACGTTTCCTTTGCAAAGGTCACAATATGCTGCATGTAATTTAGGTTTTCACATCATCTTGTCCCCAGAGGGAGTCCAAAGAAGCCAGCCAAGTAGGTAAGATAGCAGTGCCGAGTAAAATGTAGAAGGGGCACCTAGATTCTAAGCGGTTTCTCAAGAAAAAGACAAAAAAGGAGAGAAAGAAAAATCAAAAGAGATGTAACATAAAAAGCAGCCTTGTGCAGAATAAATTGTTACAAAGAAAAATCTATTCACTTGCAATTGACTAAACGTAAGAGAGGTCAGTTCATTGACTAGGGATGATGGAAGTAAGGGTATTAAAAATTATATGCCAGTAAACTTAAACTGGCTGATGGGGCTACTTTTTCCTGTGGTTGTTTTTGAGATGTTAAGCTCTCACAGGGAGAATTTCTGCTTTTGCCAGGGCAGGGCCAGATTTAACCCAAAAGGGCAACCATAACTGCCCAGAACAATCTGTGAAGTTTGGACATGTGGCTGACATTTATTCTCTCTCTGGGAAAATGTTATTACTCATCCATGATGAGACGGTCCAAAGCATGACGGTGATCAAGATGTGTTTCATTTACAGGATGGGCATAATTATATTTTGCATGTGATAGGAATTTCAAAGTTAAGCAACAAGGAAGAAAAGGAGGAGAAGAAATTCTTTAAACTTTCTGGTGTAAAATCATCAAATAAATGAGAAAGACAGATAGCGGTTAAAGATGTCTTAATTTTCTCAGGGGTTTCTCATTTCCATCTGCTGGGAGCCGGGGGGGATGAAATGAATGGCGGTTATTCTTATTCTCTCTTAGTCACCAAACATAAGGCATGTTTGATTGCAAACACAGAGGTGAGCAGAGCAAGACTTGAAGTGCTATTTCTCAATCTCCCTGATTCTTAATCTTGAACAACAAGCCACAGGCAATACAGGAAAGGTGGAGATGACGAGGAAGTTTGATAACATGCCTGGATCAGTTACCAATCCTCGGAAAGTACCACTATGTTGGCTTGCTAACAGGCTGGGTCTTTCAGATTTGGGTAAAAGAACCATCTCTTCCTTCAGTGTGGCATTGTTCTTTGTAAGAGACCCATGTCAGCTGAAAGTTGTGTAAATTTGAAGGCTAGAGAAGAATCTGAATCGAATTCCATGGTCAATATTCATGGATGTTTCAAAGGAGAATTGTCTGTTGCCTGAGGCAGGTTTCAAGCATCAAGGTGATCACTTCCTGAACTTGCTCCTTGACTGTGAGGAGCTGTTCCCTCTTGCTCACGCTAGACCATCAATAATCACCTTTAGATGTGTTGCCTCTTTTGAAAAAACGTATTTTTATCTTTGCTAGACCAGGGTAACTACAAGGGGTAGAAAGCTGGAAATAGGGTGAGTCAGGGTTGGGGGGAAACAGAAATGAGCTGAAGGAAGAAAATAAGGCCCTGCCAGGTCACAGATGGCCAGAAGGAGACAAAAATCCACGGAATGTGACTTAAAGGCTTTCTGAGACATTGTGCCCATGGGGTGTTTCCAAACTTCTTGATCTTGATCTCTTAGCAACCTTCTGGTGCTTCCTAGGTGTGGTGACCCACTTCTTTTGGAATTTAGCTCTCTGGGGCAAACCCCCTCAGGATGTGCCTCTATTTGGCGAACACTCCCCCAAATAGCAGCTCTCTGATTTTGATCTGCAGAGGAGCCTGCTTGCCCCGGGTGGGGGTGAGGGCTTGGTGGTGGCAGACATAGCTGGCAGCCAGGGAGACCAATGTCAGGCGGGGTGGACCTGTAGGAGGGTATCCAGAAGGCAAGACCTGGAATTTTACCCAAGGTCAAAGTGGCTGTAACAGAAGTGGGAAAGGCAAGTAACTGGAGAAAAAGTTTTCGGAATTCAGAAGGAAAAAAAAAAGAGAGAAAGGGGGAGGATCCCTGGATCAGAGAATTTCTCAGGAACAAAATGTGACTCACGATACAGAGAAAAAAATGCGGAGCTCGTGTGACGGAACCAGGACACGTCCTTCGGAATATACTGGCAACTGAACGATTTTCACACTGATAAGACAGATGCTAAAATGAGTGTTTCCTTACTATTATTAATCACATTTCAGTCATTCATTAGATCTCTACTTTCTAGGCTGCTTACTTCATTTAGCGAATCCATAGCGTAGGGACCACCGTGGGGGGAGGGAAGGGAGGGGTGCAGGAGGAAGCAATTAAACTGAGAAATTAAATTTTTGTAAACAAGAGTTAGTAGCACAGTGGCACAGTAGATTGTCAAGGAAAACAACGGGAGTGGGTACAGAGACAGGGCTTGGCCTGTGCGGTCTTGCCGGCTACCGGGGAGAGGCTCCGCGGCTCAGGAGTCTACTTTTTTGTTAATTAAAACTGAGCAGCAGGTCAGCAGCCCGTCCACCTTTTCCAGTTCAGAATGGCTCACAGGAATCAGCATATGGTCCTTCAGCTTCTCATAAACCTACAGGGGGGAATGGGGGGGAGAGGAAAAGAAGGAAAAGAACATTTCCACCTGTTTCAGCGCCCCCAGGAGTAAAGCATCAATTCAGCTCGTGCGTTTGGGCTTTTCGCTCATTAGCCCCCCAGGTACACGTGCAGTCTCTGCCACACACGTCTTCACAGCCATCCCTACTGAGCTGGCAGCAACTGGTTAACCACTAGCTCTATGCCTTAACCTCAAAGCCAAAGATGTGTCAGAATGCGGCTGTTGCTAGAGACGCCTTTCCTCTGCCACTGTCATTGCTCGAGTAAGTGGTACACGGAAGTCGGTGGCCGTGTGTTCAGTCTGAATGTGACGGCCAACTATAGTGTTTCTTTCCTTACCAACGCCACTGGAAAAACGTGACAAAATATAATTAAAGTATTTCAAACTGCTTTTAAATCACGAGTGTGAATTTTATTAGCATCTTTTGACACGAGTAACATGTGTCAAAACTTCTAGTTAAGAGTCCACAGATTTTTTTTTCTCTGATGATCAAACAAAGCACATCTTAAGAAACAAGATGACTTAAAAATGCACTGCCTAGAAATAGTCTACTGTGCTTCTTTAGGGAAGCACTGTTGTCCTTAAACTCCAGGACTGTGGTCAGTGAAGAGTGCTGCAGCCAGACAGGCGCCAAACCCAGTCAGTCACCGTGCTGCTACTTTCTTTCTTTCTTTTTTTAAAATTGTTTTTGGAGACAGAGTCTGATTCTGTCACCCTGGGTAGAGTGCTGTGGCATGAGCATAGCTCACAGCAACCTCAGTCTCCTGGGCTCAAGCAATCCTCTTGCTCCAGCCTCCCAAGTAGCTGGGATTACAGGCATGTGCCACAACACCCGGCTAGGTTTTTCTATTTTTAGTAGAGACGGGGTCTCACTCTTGCTCAGGCTGGTCTCCAAGTCCTGAGCTCAGGCAATCCACCCTCCTTGGCCTCCTAGAGTGCTGGGATTACAGGTGGAGTCACTGTGCCTGGCCCTACTACTACTCTCAACCTACCTACTACTCAAAGTATAATTTCAGTCAAGTGAATTTCCTCAGAGCCTTGGTATACTTCTCTGTGAGACTGGAATGGTGACATTGCCCTGGTCGGGCTGTGATAAAGACTAAATAAGATACTGCATGTCACAATGCGTGGCATAGGGCCTGGTACAGGGAATGTGCTGACATTATCATCACTGTTGCTAGACGCAGGGCTGAATCAGGAAGTGGTTAATGGCTGTCAGATCACCACTGTGCTAAGGAGGCATGGACGATCCAGACTTGTACTTCTCAAAGTGAGTTCTGTGACCTGGGGTCTTGCTGATATTGCAGATTCTAGGGTGGGGGTCCAGGAACATGCAATTTGTTTTTATTTTTTTGAGACAGAGTCTCACTACATCGCCCTCGGTAGGGTGCCATGGCATCATAGCTCACAGCAACCTCAAACTCTTGGGCTTAAGTGATTCTCTTGCCTCAGCCTCCCAAGTAGCTGGGACTACAGGCACCCTCCACAATGCCTGGCTAATTTTTTGTTGTAGTTATCATTGTTGTTTAGCAGACCTGGGCCGGGTTTGAAACTACCAGCCCTGGTATATGTGGCCAGTGCCCTAATCAATGAGCTACGGGCACTGAGCCTAGGACCCTGCATTTTTAACACCCCCAAGGCACATTAAATATGAGAGCCACTATTCATCAGGAGCTCACTCAGCCCCAGGCTGGTGTCATGAGTCCCATGCTTTCCTCAGGTTCAGACTTCAGCTATGGAAATAGAAATTATCTATGTATCACTGCAACCCTTTCTTTTTATCTGTTTCGAGGGAGACTGTCATTAGAAGGACAACCTAGTAATTACGTAGTATTGCATATTTAGAAGGCAGCATAATTTTTTTCTATTTTTGCAAAGTTTAAGACACAAAAAAGTAAAATCAATGTCCACTGAAGGCTCTTCTGTAATGCACAGTATTAAAATACAACTATCTTGTTCCAGTGGGCGGTGATGAAGATGCTGAGTATCTGGAAAATACGGACACTTGAAAAGTTTGTGCGTGAGTACTCTTATTTCAGCTTGGTAGGATAAAGTTCAAATTATAAAAGCAGATGAGATTGCAGAGAGCTATGAAAGACAAGGAAGATTTTCTTAGATGAAGAAAGAATCCCAGATCCAAGGTCAACCCCGTTGTAGGAACACAAAGGCAGAGACCCTGGGAGGGACCAGTTGGCTAATTTCCAATGTACCATGTTTCTTTCTGCTCTATCTTTTCAACAAAGAGCTTTTTGCCATGTAGGATGCATACCCTTTTCTTTTTGCAGCCCTGACAATGAGTGCCCACCACTCTGGGTCGTTTATACTCTTCTTCCTTAAAAAACAAATTACTTTTTCAGAGGGGCAGCTCAGATCTTTCAGAAAATGACACAGTTGATCATCTAATTGCAGGTCTTTATACTTGATGAGGATCTGAGTGTAGGAACATAAATTTAATCAGAGCGAAGGCAGAGCTTTGAGTGATCAGGGTACTTATTCAAAGAGCTTTGAATACCGGGCACAATCACCTCAATTACTGTGCCTACATCAGTGACCGGTGATATGAATGAGAAAAGTGAGTTAGTTAAAAAAACTTTGCTTAAATTACATTATCCTTTCTGCTTTCTTAATGATTTGAGATGTACAGAGGAAAAAGAGGCCCTTGTTTGTCACTTTATCGTGCAAAAATTCCCAGGGAGGCCTACCCAGTCACAGGGTCCGAAGGGATGGTTTTTTACCTTTGCACTTTCTGGATACTCTTCTGGGGTCCGGTGCAGTAAGACGTGCCCTTTGCCAGGGATATTGAGATATATACAGTTTGCAGCTCTGTCATCAGGCACGGTGAGCTTGTCATAGCGGTGGTCACTCATCTGCTGCATAATCTACAAAAAGAAACAAAACAGGCCTAAGCGCAGTGTCCCCCCACACTTCCAAACAGAAGCCAGGCTGGGAGGATTCCAGCTCGCAGGCCATGCCGAGACCTCCTCTGTTCAAGCTCCTGCCTACCACTTCTAGTCGCTTAGAACTAGAAGAGGAAAAACCTGATTAAGTTATGTCTTTGGAAGAATTGCGAGGGTTTTTCTTGTTGTTCTTTTAAAGCATGACTTTGCCTCTATATTTTTAAGATTTTTAAAACTGTTTGTGATTTTTGTAGTTTTTGTTCATACCACCTAACTGTAAGACACAAAATGGCTACATATACAAAAGGCTCAGCTGGGGTTTTGAGGATGTCTTTGGGTGAGTGAGCAGGGCTACCCTTTCCATAGGAGAAGGATTGCAGCAGTAATCAGAACGGTCAACAATCTGATTTAGCAGTAACTGTACACAAAGACACATGCCCACAGTTTGCTTGTCATGTGAGTTTAAATTGAATTCACCTGTCTACTGGTAGGTGCCGCCCTTATTACAATTGGCATGAAAGTTACCTGGGAAGAATGATAAAACCATACTCCCAGGCCTCAACTCTAGGGATTCTGGTTTGGCAGATTTGGGGTAAAGTGTAGGAATTTGCATTTTGAAAGCCCTCCAGATAATTCTGAGGCAGAGGGTCCTCAGACCACAACTGGAGAAAAACTTACTTAGCAGGTCGATTTTTTTAATGCTGAGTTTCTTAGTACCTATTTAAAATGACATAAAAAATAACAAAAAAAGAACTCTGCACAAAATTTTAAATGTTGGTATCTTAGCCTTACTTTCTCAGCACAATCAAAGCCCCTACAAAACAACACTCCCCTTCCCCCCCAAAAGAAAGAGGCTCGAACACCAAAAACAAAAGCAAATATTGCTTGGGCAGAATCATGTAGTCATTCTCTATGACTATCCACACATTTCAAGGAACCTGCTACATGTCATGCCAACAAGGCAAATGTGACCTTTTCCACCATCTGGGTCTAATCTACCTTTCCAGCCAGGCTTCCTTTAACCCTTCATTATTTGTGTGGAAATGTGCTTCAGACTTGCCCACTCAGTCCTGGTGGCATTGGACAGTACCGTATGGAAGAGTAGAAGAGAGATGAAATTTTAAGAGAACTGAAGAGTGACACGGAGCAAGCCCTTCCTTCCTGCCTCACCAACCAGGTTAACCAACCATTCACTTCCAGTGTGGAATATGCCTGGCGTAGACAGAGGCAGGAGCAATCTGATAATGGATGTAATATTGCTACCCTTTTCATGGAGAGAGACCCTGGGGAGACAGTTCTCTGAGCCAGAGGTTTCCTAGTAGAATCCTAATGAGTTGAGGGCCTCTGAGAGGTCCTTACAACATGGTATGCACAGCCATGACTATCTGAGTAAGTCTAGACATAAACAAAAAATCCAGAAAATCTACTATTCCTATGGACTCTAATAAATTGAGAGAACTGTGGGTAGCATATTTTGGCCCACACATATGCTAAATGCTCTCACCACCCCTAAATACCAGATAATTGCCAGCTGGTTGTCGGTTTAATTCATAGAGGATTCAATGCACTCTTTATGTACCGAGCCCCTTGGTACAAGATGAGTTGAAAGGGAAGAAGCGTGGCAAGACCACCTCTCCCAGGCCCGACATCTCACTGGATCCATCAGCAGTCTGGGCAAACCCCCACCTCTCAGTCTGACTCACGCATGTCCGGTGGTGACTACCAAGCAGAAACATGGACTGTTGTACATTCCAGAGGAAATGATATCAAGGATCATTATTGGCGCTGCCTTCTTGTTTTTTAGTGACAGAACAAACTAAAATCTCCACTTATGCCTACCTTAGACAGTGCCAAGTAATGGGGACTTCAGATTTCCTTTCCGGTTGCCTCCAAGCCCTTGACCTCACCTGGGGAGTGAACAATCCCTCCTCCATCTTAGTTCCTATTGGATTCGTTGTTCTTCAGGTTACCAGCATTTATTTGAAATTCTAACCACTGTTTTGTCGCACTCTTTCATGCTTCCCCCTTTTCTGAGCCTTATATTTTGTATAATTTATAGCTTCTGGTGGGGGCATTCCTAAAATTACTAACATAAGGGCTAGTACCAACCTAGAATTGTTTGAGGATAGTTTCATTTTTTGCCTTACTGAGAGGAGAGGAATTATCATATCCTTAGTCGGGAAATAATTCAATGCTGGGAATGTATGAAGTAATGTGCCAATAAATTCTACCAAGAGTTCCTCTTAAAATAAATGTCTTAGCAAAACCACCCAAACCACCTTAGGGGAAGCTTTTTAATTAATTTGTCAAGACCCCATGGTTATCATTTTAAGACAGATTTAGAAATATTCCAAAAGCAATGACTTTTAATAATGAACGGGCCCCATTTGGAGCAGTGAGTGGTTCTGCTTAACTGGGGAAAGAAAAAAAAAATACAAAAGCTATGTCAGGCATAGTCTTTCTAAATGAAAAGGATTTATGAAGTGGTTCTTGCAGATCATAAACAAGATATACATTTTCTTGGCCCCTGAAAAAGCTTCAGGTGTTTATTCTAAACACAAAGAGTTTCTGTCTCTGGGGATAAAGACCAGGTTCCCCTTTTCCTGTCAGGGGGATTGTTTCCCTTTCTCTTATATGTTGCTAGTGTCTGAATAAGACAGCTGAGCCCTTATCTGTAGCCCTCCTGTAGGAGATGCACGTGTATACACAATGCAGGGCGCTGGCCGTTTGCAGGGAACACACTGAGAAAGATTTGGGGAGACCGCATCACTTTCTAACATCTTTCCCCTGTTGTGTCCTAACAGGGCTGAGAGGATCCCGCTGGCAGGATGTCACCTCAAAGAGCTCAGGCTCCTGAGGACCCAGACACAGCTGAGGCCAAGGAGCAGGTTTTGTTTCCCCTTTGTGGAGGCACAGAGCCTTTGTTCAAAGATGAGTGTCACTTCAAATATTCCAGGAATGCCGCTGTTGGGCTTAGTTCTATGTGCCAACATTTTTTTTTTCCCCTAAAAAAGCATGGAGGGGGTGGTATTGCTCCAGAGCTCCATGTGAAGTGTTCTTTTAAACCTCGGACTGTACTTCCTGCTTTTCACTGTGCCCCGAGCCAGAACGGAAAGAAGAAAGCCCCTAAACCCTCTACACGTCAGTACAAATTCCTCTCCCTCCGAGCAGATTATGCTATATCCTGAGAGGCCCCAGACTAAACTCTGAATAATACACATCAGTTCCACAGGATTTAGGGGGATGATTTGAGAAGTCAAGTCACCGTTCCAAATGCCTTTTCTGACTTCTGCCAAAGGGATGATTCCATTTTGCGTAAAATAATTCGAGTGGTTATTGCTGGGACTGGATACGGTTGGTGTTTGGTTCAATTCAATGATCTTTTACGGGGTGCTCCCTTTGGACTAAGCATGATGGTGCTATGACGTAGGAAAGGGAAGAGACGCAAAGATAATTTAGAAGCAGGCTCTGCCTTTAGGAGGTGAAAATCTATGCTACAAGGCAGGAGAATCCTGTGAAGGGTATGCTAGCAGGAAGAAGAAAGTCAACCTCACTTTTATCACAGGCACCTCCTTAATGAAGAAGGCATGCAGCCGTGGAGGGGAAATGGCTCTCAGAATCATTTTGGCCACGTCGTCATGGTCTGTTACACAGCTGCTCATTTGGAGGAACTGGCCTTGCTCCCCAGAGTGGAGCTGTCACAAAACAGAGTGGGAACTGTCTGGCCTTCAGCCCACGAGACTCCGCATGGCTAGTTGCATTAACAACCAGGCATTTCCGGCAGTTCCCAACATTTCTGGGAATTTTCTCATCCGAAGGTCTGAAAGGCAGCTCCATTCTCCCGCTGCTTACTCATGCTTTCTTTGTATTACAACAATGATGTTTAAAAAGAAAAAACAACTCAACAATCCCGGGCTATGTTGTTTCACAGAAAAATTCAGGATTTATTAGTCAAATACTGAAGCAAGGATGTGTAAGGAAATATTCAAAGCACGTTTTTGAGTCACTCATAATTGATCTTCCTATAATACACACATATGTTCTCATCTCAATGTATTAAAACTAAACCAACATTAAAAGCAACCGATGATAGTCTGTCGAGAGACACAGCACACGATGCTCTAGCATACTCGTCATTGCGGCTGCACATCTAAAGTCATTCACTCATTTATCTATCCGTGAATTTATTGAGAGTTTGACAAAATGCCAGGCGTCAAGCCCTGGCAATGCTTTTGTGGCTGAGCCAATATGGCTATGGAGAACATTCTAGAACTGGTATGATATTTTTGTGTTTTATAGTCTGTCCACAGATTAGCTCAAAATGAACACAGCCTGAGAGGGGCTTCAAGGTGGCTCACTAGGGGCATCAGACCCTCGCCTCAGAACCAAAATAGCAAGTAGATAATGACACTTTGAACAGAACACCTAAGAAAGAAGCTGCTCCAGCAGAGAGGTGACAGGAAACACCTGAGGCACCAAAGCAGAAGGAGGCAAGGCAGACGGCTGGCCAGGATCAGTCCAAGTCCAGAGAGCCCCCCCAGAGCAGGGAAAGGGATCCCCAGCAGTGTCTGTATGCCCACTGCAGACTTCTACAGTCCTAGCCATGGGAGAGCCCCTCAAAGCCCAAACCCCTTGGGTCTGGAGCCTGTTATAGGGAGCTCCCCTGGAGTCTGCATGATAGCACTGCTCCAGAGAGGGGACTCATGCTGGGTCCTATGCTTCCAGAGTCCCAGACAGCTGCATCATCTTGATAGGGGTCCTGCCCTGGGGTTCAAAAGCTCTTGTGCTCCCTTTGTATTCTCAGAGCCCCTCTGACAGCCCCCTGCATCCACTCAGAGGGCTGCAGGGGTATGGCACAGGTAGGACCCAGCAAAGTATCAAGGTCCAAAACATTTTAGCCTACACAGTGTCCTACACATCACTGGGAAGGGTACCTGAGGACAGGCCTGGCCTGTAATCACCCCCACTAGCACCTCAGCACATCATCCAAGGGCTGGGATTTGCCCTGTCCTGTTGGTTGTCTCAAGAATAAATGAACACCACTAGGGGCCTAATAGAAACCCCAGAAAGCCAGCTGCCACCACTGCCCAGCAGGGGCCCTGGGCTTATGCCACCTCCCCACTACAGCCTATCTGTGCATATCAATAGGGGGGATCTTAGAACAAGGCTGTCCCTCCTGACACTGTCCCACCTCCCCCAGTATCTGAGCATGCCACCTAGGGGTCTAGGGGATTGTTCTGCCTCATTGATCACCCCGGGTGCATGTGTGTACCAATAAGGAACCTAAAAATAGGCCCAGAAAACTGCCACTGGTACCCAAGCCCACCATCTGGAGGCAGGGGTTATGCCTGTTCCATCTACCACTGCTGGCATCTGGGTACTTGTCCTGGGATCCAGAGGATGGGTCTGCACAGCCTATTGCCACTATCACTGTTGGCATCCTCCTAAATGCCCCACCTGGGGTGTGAGAACTGGCCTACCGAGCTCATCATAGCCACTGTTAATTAACACCAGTGAGTGCCATCTGGGGGCCTGAGGGTTGTTGTGCCACTGGTGTTATGACTGCCTACAGCATACACACGCTTAGGGACCCAAGAACTCACCCGCTTGCTTGGCCCACCACAGCCATTATCAGGACCTGAGCAAGCTACCTGGATGCCCAAGAATGGGCCCACCTGGACCTGCTAATGTCAGTGCCCATGTATGCCACTCAGGGGCTCAAAGACAGCATGTTTGGCTCACTGCTTTCACCAGTGGGGCCTGAGGATTGGCCCATCTAGTATCTCATCCCCAACAAAACCTCACCAGAGCCTCCACTAACAACCACAGTCTAAGGCACTGAAGAAATCATGGACAACAGTGATCATATCTCCAACAGAAGAAATCATATGGAGACTACACACTCATAATCAAAGCTAGAATACCTGACCAAATCAATACCATAGATACATCTACAAGAAAAATTCTTCCTCAAGAAAGCCAATCCAAATAACTGATATCAATGAGAGGACAAAAGAAATGTGAAAAAAGCAAGGAAATGGGACACTTCCAAAAGAACACAATGATTCTCCAGCAGTAACTCCGAAGGAAAAAAAAAATATTTTTTTACTTTTATCTGACAAAGTGATTGTTACTTTTTTTGCATTATTATTATTGCTTAATAAAAAAGAAAAAAATTATAAAATGTGTGAAAATTAATTCAAATAATATTAAATAAGCTCAGTTAGATAAAAGAGAACATAGATAAATAATACAAATAAGTCAGAAAAATAATTTAGGATATGAAGGAGAAATTCACCAAAGAGATAGATATCATGAAAGAAGAACCAGACAGAAATCCCAGAACTGAAGAATTCAATGAATGAAATTAAAAAAAATTAAGAGCTTCAATAATAGACAAACTCAGGCAGAAGAAAGAATTTCTGTCTTGAAGATAGGTCTTTTGATTTAACTCAGCCAGATATTATAAAAAGATTAAAGAATAAGAAAAAGTGAAGAAAGCCTATATGACATATGGGGCACCATAGAATGACCAAATATTCAAATTTTAGGTGTTCCAAAAGCTGAAGAGGAGTTAAATGGCAGAGAAAAATTATTTAATAAAATAATAGCTAAAAACTTCCCCAATCTAGTAAGAGATTTAGACATCCAGATAGAAAAACGTGAGATTCCCCAAGTACGTACCAAAAAGTATTCTCCCTAGAACATTATAGGCAAATTGTCAAAAGTTGAAGACACAAAAAGAATTCTAAAAACAGCAAGAGAAAAGCATCTAATCACATATAAAGGAAACTTCATCAGACTAACAGTGTATTTCTCCTCAGAAATTTTACAGACCAGGAGAGAATGGAATTATATTCGAAATGCTAAAAGTAAAAAACAAACAAACAAAAAAACCTGACAGTCAAAGACACTATATTCAGCAAAATTATCCTTCAAATAAAGAAGAAATTAAGACTTTCCCAAATAAGCAAAAACTGAGGTGATTCATCACTATTAAACCAGTCCTCTAAGAAATGCTTAGGGAGTCCTCTCTCTGGAAGAAAAAAGGATGATATCTATTACCATGAAAACACACAGATGTACACTACTTACTGGTAGAGCTAACACATAAGAGGAAGAGAAAGGACTCAAATGTTACCGCCCCCCAAAATCACCAAACCACAATGGTAAACAATACAGGACAATAAAAGAGACAATGGAGATACAAAACAATTAACAAAATGACAGGAACAACTCCTCACACATCAATAATAACCTCAAATTTAAACAGATTAAATGTTCCACTTAAAAGATATAGATTGGATTAATGAATTTAAGAAAATGATCTAATAGGCCAGGCATGGTGGCTCACACCACTAATCCTAGCAGTCTGGGAGCCTGAGGTGAGCAGATCGCTTGGGTTCAGGCATTTGAGACCAGCTTGAGCAAGAGTGAGACCCTGTCTCTACTAAAAAAAAAAAAAAAATTAGAAAAATTAGCCAGGCATTGCAGTGGGTACCTGTAGTCCCAGCTACTTGGGAGGCTGAGGACAAGAGGATCCCTTGGGCAGGACCTGTGGCTCAAAGGGGCAGAGCACCAGCTCCATATGCCAGAGGTGGTGGGTTCAAACCCAGCCCTGGCCAAAAACTGCAAAAAAAAAAAAAAAAAAAAAAAAGAGGATCCCTTGAGCCCAGGAGTTTCAGGTTGCTGTGAGCTATGATGCCAAAGCACTCTAGCCTGGAGAAACTGAGTGAGACTCTGTCTCAAAACAAACGAGGAAAAACGATCTAACTATAAGGTGCCTACAGGAAACTCACTTCTCCTATAAGCACAAATATAGACCGAAAGTAAAGGAATGGAAAACATATTCCACACAAATGGGAACCAAAAGCAGGCAGAAATAGCTATACTTATATCAAATAAAACATACTTCAAGTCAAAAACAGTAAAAAGAAACAAAGAAGGTCCTTATATAATGATAAAAAGATCAATTCAACAACAGGACAGAACAGCTCTAAGTATGTATGCACCCCACACCAGAGCACCTAGATATATAAAGCAATCTATATATATTGATATAAGGTAAATATTATGAGATCTTTAGGGAGACAGAGAGAGTTCAATATAATAACACCTGGGAACTTCTACCACCCCACTTAGAAAATCAACAAAGAAACTTCGGATTTAAACTGCACTTTAGAACAAATGAACCTAACAGAGATTTAATGGAACGTTTCATTCAACAGCCCAGAATACACATTCTTCCCATCAGCACATGGAACATTCTCCTGGATAGAACACAATAGAATAAAAACCAGAAATCGTAGTAAGAGGAACCTTAGGAATTGTACAAATATGTGGAATTTAAACTGCACGCCCCTGAACAATCACAGGGTCAATGAAAAATTGTTTATTCTCATTTTTTCTAGAAACTTCTTTATTTCCTTCTTAGACCTACGGGAGACAATAAAAGCAGTGCTATAAGGGAAGTTTAGAGCAATCCATTCCTACATCAAAAAAAAAAAAATGTAGGAAGTTTTCAAATAATATAAGGATGCAACTCAAGGACCAAGAAAAGCAAGAACAACCCAAACCCTAAATTAGAGAAGGAAAGAAATAATAAAGATCAGAGCAGAAATAAATGAAATAGAGACTAAAAAACAATACAAAGGATGAACTAAAATAGAAAAGTTGGTTTTTTGAAAAGATAAATGAAATGGATAAACCAACAGGTAGACCAACCAAGAAAGAGAAGGACTCACACAAGAATAGAAATGAAAAAGGAGACATTACAACTGATACCACAGAAATAAAAGCTCGTCAGAGACTATTATTGGTAATGGAGCGGATCAGTAATAAAGTATCTCCTGACAAAGAAAAGCCCAGGACCCGAAGCCTATACTGCCTACTTCTACCAAATTTATAAAGAAGAGTTAATACCAAATTCTTTTCAAACTATTCCAGGAAATAGAATGGGAAAAATTCTTCCTAATTCATTTTATAAGGCCAGAATTACCTTGAAACCAAAAACAGACAAGGAAATAACAACAACAACAAAAAACGACAACAACAGACTCAAAATCCTAATGAACAAAGATGCAAAAATCCTCTGTAAAATATCAGCAAACTGAATCCAATAGCACTTTAAAAAGTATGCCATGATCAAGTGGACTTTCTCCTAGGTATATAAGGATGGTTCAACAGATGTTAATCAATAACCATAATACATCACATCAACAGAATGAAAGACAAAAGCATATGTAATATGCATATAATAAAGGCCATATTTGATAAATCCACAGCTAACATCATATTGGATAGGGACATGCTAGAAGCCTTTCCTCTAAGACCTGGAACTAGGCAAGGATACCCACTTCTACCACCCCTATTCAACATAGTTACTGGAAGTCCTGGCAATCAGGCAAGAGGAAGAAAAAAATAAAGGGGATCCAAATTAGAAAAGAGGACGTTAAATGGTCCTTCTTTGCAGATGACATGGTATTATATTTAGAAAAACTTGAAGACTCCACCAAAAAATCTCACAGTACAAAATCAACATACAAAAGTCAATAGTACTACTGTGCACAATTAAGGGTATACAGCACACCTCCTGGTTGAAGGTCTCAACTACAACTTGAACTTTATGTTAGAATTGCAAACAATTGTAGCCTAATCATTTGTACCCTCATATTAATCTGAAACAAAAACAAAAAAAAAAAGAATTTTTATATGCCAGTAACAAACTAGTTGAAAAAGAAGTCAAGTCAATCCCATTTATGATAGCTACAAAAAATAAAATAACTAGGAATAAATTTAACCAAGAAGGGGAAACATCTCTACAAGGGAAACTACAGAACACTGATGAGAGAAACTGAACAGGACACAAACAAACAGAAAGACATCCTATGACTCCAGACTGGAAGAACTAATATTGTCGAAATGACCATACTACCCAAAGCATGGACGGAGCCGATGCAATCTTTATTAGAATACCAATGACTTTTTTGCAGAAAGAGAAAAAACAATCCTAAAATTTGCGTGGAACCAAAAGGAAGCCGAATAACCAGAGTGACATTGAGCAAAAAAAGAGCAAAGCTGGAGGCATCACTCTACCTGACCTCAAAATACATTACAAGAGTGTAGTAACCCAAACAGCATGTGTGGGAATAAAAACAGACACATGGGCCAATGAAGCCAGAAGTAAACCCATGTTTTCATAGCCAACTGATTTTTAGCAAAGGCTCCAAGAACATACAATGGGGAAAGGATACCCTGTTCAGTAACTGCATCTAGATGCAGGAGAATGCAACTAGACCCGCATCTCCCACCGTAGACAAAAAGTCACCACAAGCCGTATTAAAGACTTAGCCGTAAGATCCCAAACTATGAAACTACTAGAAGAGAACACACAGGAAACACTCTAGGACATTGATCTAGGCAAAGATTTTTATGGCTGAGACCCCAAAAACACTGGCAACAAAAACAACAAAAGAAAGGCAAATGGATTTTAATTAAACAGCTTTTAAATAACGAAGGAAATAATCAACAAAGTGAGAATACCTACATGCAGCCTGGTAAATGTGACAAAATATTTACAAACTAAATCATCTGAAGAGGGACTAATATCCAGACTATATAAAGGACTCCCCAACAACAGCAACAACAAGAACAACAACAAATCCTATTAAAAAGTGGGCGGGGGGGGGGGGCACCTTTAGCTCAGTGGTTAGGGTGCCTGGGACCCCTGGGGCTGCTGGGTTCAAACCTGGCTTGGGCCTCCTAAACAAACAAACAAAAAAATACCTGGGCACTGTGGCGGGCACCTGTAGTCCCAGGTACTTGGGAGGCTGGGGCAAGAGAATAGCTTGAGCCCAAGAGTTTGAAGTTGCCGTGAGCTACACTCTACTGAGGGTGACATAGTGAGACTGTCTCAATTAAAAAAAAAAAAAGTGGGCAAGGGTTCTGAATAGACATTTCTCAAAAGAAGATACACAAATGGCCAATAAATATAGGAAACGATGCTCAACACCCCTAATTGTTAGGGAAATGCAAATCAAAACTTCAGTGAAATACCATCTTAACCTACTTAGAAAGGCTGTGATCAGAAAGACAGAAAATTACAGATGCCGCTGAGGATGCAGAGAAAAAGGAAGTCTTAATACACTGTCGGTGGAAATGTCAACAGTACAGCCATTCTGAGAAATGGTAGGGAAAGTTCTCAACAAACAAGAAATAGCGCTACCATATGTTTCAGCACCCCCTCCCCCCCACACTGGGTATTTATTATCCAAAGCAGGTATCTTCAAACTACGGCTCGTGGGCCACATGCGGCCTGCCTAGGACATTTATCCGGCCCACTGGGTGTTTTTGCCACTGCTGCCTATCCTGCTTAGCAGCCAGCTCATCCCAGGGCCTGCAGTCTGGCCCTCCAATGGTCTGAGGAACAGTGAACTGGCCCCCTGTTTAAAAAGTTTGAGTACCCCTGATCAAAGGAAAGGAAATCAGAGTGTCAACAGTATACACGCACCCCCACATGGAATCGACTTAAGGGTCCATAGATGGATGAATGGATAAGGAAAATGTGGTTTATTCACACAATGAAATAGTACGTGGCCGTTTAAAAAAATGAAATCAACCAGATGCAGAAAGCCTAATATTATATATGTTCACTCTGTGTGGGAATTAAGAAAAAGTTGATTTCATGGAGGTTGAGAGTAGAAAGATTATTAGCCAGAGCCTGGGAAGGATGTGGGTGTGAGTTGTTGGTTAATGGGTACTAGCACACAGTTAGATAGAAGGTATAAGTTCTAATGTTCAATCACAGAGAAGGGTGACAACAATGTATTATATATTTCAAAATAGCTAGGAGGATTGGAAATGTTCTTCAGACATCAAAAGGATAAGTGCTTGAGTTGATGGATAGCCTAAAAACACTGACTTGATCATTACACAGCCTATACGTGAAACAAAATACCACATGTACCCCATAAATATGTGGAACTATTATGTATTAATTAAAAAAAGAACCCAGCCTGAGAAACTTTGTCTTTTAAACATTCTCTCTGAATCGACAGGCTGGGCAAATCCGAATTATGAGGTTATGTGACCCTTTTTAGTTAAGTCTGGGAAAATTTTCAGGGCCATATATTCTATTTAAAGCCAGCGGCCCTTTCCTCCACAAACTATCTCTTGTATTTGGAGCTGCCGCCTTAGATCATAAGACCTTCATGAATGTGTGGGAGAAAGATTTCTTCAGGCATTCAAACTATAACCATAAGTCATATTGAACCATTTCTGGGAGGGACCCTCAAAAACAGTGGCCCCTGTGGAAGGCTTGGAAAACCTGTGCTCCAAGGCCTCCACTTGGAATCTGGAGGGCTACAGACTGGTACATGGGCAGGAGGAACAAGGGGAGATGTCTCTGGGAAAGTAACAGCCCTGACTAGTTTTTAATTTCAGGGGTGGTGGTGGGGGTAAGAAATTCAGACCATAGTACCCCTTCTAAAATGTAGAATCTAGGCTTGGTGCCTGTAGCTCAGCGGCTAGGGTGCTAGCCACATACATGGGAGCTGGTGGGTTCAAATCCAGCCTGGGCCCGCCAAACAACAATGACAACTGAAACCAAAAAATAGCCGGGTGTTGTGGCGGGTGCCTGTAGTCCCAGCTACTTGGGAGGCTGAGGCAAGAGAATTGCTTAAGCCCAAGAGTTTGAGGTTGCTGTGAGCTATGATGCCACTGGCATTCTACCAAGGGTGACAAAGTGAAACTCTGTCTCAAAAGGAAAAAAAATAGGCAAAATCTAGTTCCTACCCTCTTCTGACCCCTGCCTATGCAAACTTTAAGACTAGTTCTGCAGCAGAAGCAAATCTTCCATGAACACATTCTTACGTCTTATATGTAAGTATAGCAGACAGACAGCTGCCTACTTGGCTACTGAGGCCGCGCGCGCGCAGGCGGTTTCCCCAGACACCTGTACCACCATTCCCTATTCCCTTTAGTTCACCCAATCCCATCACCAAAGATTAATCCCCTTGAGTTTTGGGAGTTTGCTGATCCTTAGGGTTCGCTTGGGATGTTTAGTGGCAAGAAGCAGATGGAGCACACACTGAGTCATCTCCCCTTTACTGATACAGTCATCTCTTCTTTATTCATTGATCACAGCAATCCTATCTATTGGGTGGTATACTTGCCATTTTTGCAGATGAGAAAAACATGATTCAGAGAGATTCAGTCATCTGTCTGAGGTCACACATTAAGACAGCAAATTCAAGATTCAACCCTGATGTGTCAGCTTCCAAAGGCCCATGTTTTTCCTGTCACACCAAACTACTACGCTGTCACCTGGAGAGTGGAGACTCAAGAGTTCACCTGCTGGGAGTTTGTGGACTAATTTTTCCTGTAGATGGAATCTGTATGATGTGCATATATTTTAAGAAGTTTGCATTTGAATCCATTCTGGAGAGAGAATTTCTGGCCCCTGAAGCCATCTAAGTTTGCTACTTAGACTACACAGTTTGGCTTTCTGGGAGCTAGCTCTTCTGTTCTTTAAGTAAGTGACAGAAAAGTCAAGACTTTGGGATGGAAAGAGACAGGGCCTGAAGGGGCACAGCAGGCTCTGGGGCAGCAGAGGGGCAGGCTCCACGGTGAGGGACAGGAACGGCCAAACACGCACACACTGCCCTGTGCCCATGATCAGCTCTGCTCACCCTGACGCCACCACTGGAGAGTTCATTCTTTGTGTGAGCAAATGATTTCTTGGTTATCTCATCAGCAGGCCATGAATTAAAAAACACTTTTGCAATGGTTGTTATCACTTTGCTCTGAGTCTTTCTAAGTCCTCTTCCCAGTTTGTTTGGCCATTTGTGAAAGGGTTGTCTGGGGCTTTGGGAAGAGTCTGTGCCCATGTAGCAGTATTGTTTTTTTTCCTGGAACAAGTGAATAAAGTCACCATTGGGACCTCCACTTATATCACTTTACTCATTGCAGGAAGAAGGTCTTTAGTATTGGTTCAAGGTCCTGAAATTCTTATCTCTACACAGTAGTAAACATGGAGGGGGGAATTAATGCCTAATATACCCACATAAGTTTACTATAAATTTTACTGATACAAAGGATGAGTAGCACATAACTTATAAATAATAATAAAATGTTCCGTATGCTTTACTGGAAATTTCATTTAGCCCATTGCTTCTCATAGAATGATTTGCTGATTTTTTGCAGAGCTCATGTATCTGAAAACAAATTGGAGTTGCAATTGACAAATCAATGGTACTTCCAACACCGCTGTAGGTTGATATGTTTGTTGATATTAGTGAGTAAAACCAGTGAAAACAAGGAAGACATATATTGTAACCTTTTTTATTTGACAACGATTTGAGTCTTTGTTGAATTGCATAATAGTTTTTGTTGTTGTCACTGTTTTCTTGCTCTGTCACCCATGGCTAGAGAGCTGTGGTGTCATCTTAGCTCCCTGTAACCTCAAACTCCTGGGCTCAAGTGATCCTCCTGCTTCAGCCTCCAGACTAGCTGAAACTACAGGCATGCGCCCCCATGCCCAGCCAATTTTTCTATTTTTTGTAGAGATGAGGTCTCACTCATGTTCAGGGTGGTTTTGAACTCCTGGCCTAATGGGATCCTCCTGTCTTGACCTCCTAAAGTGCTAGAATTATAGGTGTGAGCCACTGTGCCTGGCCTGAACGGCATAATGGTTTTTCAATAGTGGAAAAATACTTCCTTATTTTTCCCTTAATGTGATGGCAACACATGACACATCTTTTTGTTATGAAAAAGGATTCAATTTTGTTAGCTAAAACAAGATATCTATGATACATTTTGAATAAAATAGAAGCAAAATGTAATGCCAGTAATCAAATGTGACTCCTCTTCAAGACATGCTATTCTGGTCCTTTCGACGAAAACCTCCTTTCTGATAACTGTTCTGTCTTCAATTTCAAGAATTTTTTTTTGGAGGGGAGAGGTCAATCTTTGCTGTACAAAAGCTCTCACCATTCAAATGGAAACAGTGATTACTAATTTTTTTTTTTTTTTGAGGCACAGTCTCACTATGTCACCCTTGATAGAGTGCTGTGGCATCATAGCTCACAGCAACCTCAGACTCCTGGGCTTAAGCGATTCTCTTGCCTCAGCCTCCCAGGTAGCTGGGACTACAGGCACCTAGCCATTTTTTACTGCAGTTGTCATTGTTGTCCAGCTGGCCTGGGCCAGGTTCGAACTCAGCTCCCTCAGTGCATGTGGCTGGCACTGCAACCACTGTGCTACAGGTGCCGAGCCAGGTGATCACTATTTCACCTGTGTTATTTCCATCAGATAATTAGTCCATAGTAACTAACACATTACTTTCTTTCCATTAAATTCTCAGTCTCCTAAGAAAATATACTTGTAAGTTTAGCTTGCATTATTAAACTTTTCTTTGTGACTTATGTCTAGAAGACCAATAAAATAAGTCAAATTTTTATTTGTAGTATTTGTTGATCCCAGGAGTAAAATACTCCCACTACGGCCAATTTGGAACTACCAACATGATATCACTGAATGTGGAATTGGGAAGAGGTGTACAGTGGCCACTAAAATATTACCATCTGCAGACACAGCAGATGTAAATTACCTCAAAAGCATAGCGAATGGTCAAAGTAAAATGATTAAAGTGATGAGTTTTAAACATTTATTACCTTTTTATTACCTTTTTTTTTGTTTTCTGAGACAGTATCTCAAGCTGTTGCCCTGGGCTGAGTGCCGTGGCATCATAGCTCATAGCAACGTCAAACTCTTGGGCACAAGTGATCATCTTGCCTCAGATTTTCTTTTCTTTTTTCTTTTTTTTTTTTTTTTGAGACGGACCCTCAAGCTATTCCCCTGGGTAGAGTGCCATGGCATCACAGCTCATAGCAACCTCCAACTCCTGGGCTCAAGCGAGTCTCCTGCCTCCGCCTCCCAAGTAGCTGGGACCACAGGTGCCCGCTACAATGCCTGGCCATTTTTTGGTTGCAGCCATCATTGTTGTTTGGCGGCCTGGACTGGGGATTCAAACCCGCCACCTTAGGTGTACGTGGCTGGCGCCTTAGCCAATTGAGCCACAGGCACCTAGCCGTTTCCATGACTTTTGAGTATGGAGATTCCCATCACTGTTGAGTTCAACTTTTAATCCTTGGTGATTAAAGATCAAGGAATAATTTCTATACTTTAAATTTGCTGGGGTTAGACTTGTGTCCTAGGATATGGTCTATTTTGGAGGATGACCTGAGGGCTGATGAGAAGAATGTATATTCAGTTTTATTAGGGTGAGATGTTCTGTAGAGGTCTGTAAAGTCCATTTGTTCTAGGGTCAGGTTTAAGTCTAATATTTCTCTGTTTAGTTTCTTCTTGGAGGATCTATCCAAAACTGTCAAAGGGGTGTTAAAATCTCCAACTATTATAGTGCAGGAAGATTTCAAGTTGTTCATATCCATTAGGATATGAATTTATGAATTGAGGAACATTCTGGTAGGGTGCATAAATGTTCATTATTGGAATCTCTTCATGTTCGGTGTTTCCCTTGACAAATATGTAGTGACCTTCCTTACCTTTCTTCATCTTTGTTGGTTTAAAGCCAATTGTATCTGCTACTAAAATTGCAACCCCTGCTTTTTTCTGGTTTCCATTTGCCTGTATTATAGAAGTCTATCCCTTCACCCTGAGTCTATTTTTATCCTTTAAGGTAAGGGGAGATTCTTGTATACAGCAGATGTCCGGTCTGAGTTTATGTATCTCGTCAACTAGCCTGTGCCTCTTTAGAGGACAAATTAAACTGTTCACATTAATCGAGAGAATTGATAAGCCTGGTTGTGTTTTGGGTGTTATGATTTTTGGATGTCCAGTGAACGTTTTTAATCCTTTCACCACTGTGGAAGTTGGGTTTTGTTCAAAAAATTTCTGGGTGAGTTTACTTTATTTTTTTTTTTTTGAGACGGAGCCTCAAGCTGTCCCCTGGGTAGAGTGCTGTAGCATCACTCACAGCAATCTCTAACTCCTGGGCTCAAGCAAGTCTCCTGCCTCCGCCTCCCAAGTAGCTGGGACCACAGGCACCCACCACAGTGCCCAGCTATTTTTTTTGGTTGCAGCTATCATTGTTGTTTGGCAGACCTAGGCTGGATTTGAACCCGCCACCTTAGGTGTATGTGGCTGGCACCTTAGCCACTTGAGCCGCAGGCGCTGAGCCGAGTTTACTTTGGAGGTAGAGCATTGTGCTAGTTGTTGTCGAGGATAGGTCTGAGAATATCTAGGAGAGCTGGTTTAGTTATGGCAAAATTCTTCAATACGTCTATGTCATTTAAAGTATTTGATTTCTCCATCTCAAATGAAACTCAGTTTAGCTGGATAGAGGATCCTGGGCTAGAAGTTGTTTTGTTTTAAGAGATTGAAGATTGATGCCCATCTTCTTCTGGTTTGAAACGTTTTAGCTGAGAGATCTGCAATTATTCTGATATTTCTCCCTTTTAGGTGATGTTTTTCTTATGTCTGGCTTCTTGCAGAATTTTATCCTTCATCTTCACTTTGGCAAAGTTAATCACAATGTGTCTAGAAGATGCTTTATTTGGATTGAGTCTTGCTGGGGTTCTTAAACTGTCTGCTATCTGAAGTTCTGAATCTCTTGCAATGTTCGGGAAATTCTCCTCCAAAATCTCTTGGAGTAGAGCCTCTGTACCTTTAGGACCATCCTCTTCTCCTTCAGGAATTCCTATAAGATAAATGTTTGATCTATTGGAGTGATCCCACAACTCTTTCAGGGAATGATCAGTTTTTGCTCTCCATTTGTCTACCTCATTGAGTGTTTGGGAACATTAAAAGCTTTGTCCTCAGTTTCAGAGATCCTTTCTTCTGCCTGGTCAACTCTATTAATGGGGGATTCCACTGTATTTTGGAGCTCCTAAACTTTTTCATTTTCTTGAGCTCTGCTATCTCTTTTCTCATGTCCATATCTTGGGTGACTTGAGACAACTTTAGAACTACTCTTTGGAATTCAGTTTCCATCTTTTCTTCTATTCTATTTATCTTATTTGCAATCCATATTCTGAATTCAGTTTCTGACACTGCTGCCATTAGTCTATGCATGGGATCTTCAGTTGTATCTCCTTTTTCATGCCTTGGCAGGGGTTGATGGTTATTCATGTTGCCAGAGTTCTTCTGTTGAGTCTGCACCATGCTTATTTTCTACTGTTTGGTTATTAGAACTGGTAGGGTGATTGAATTGGGGTTCCCAGATAGTAGAGATAGCCCCTTACCAAAGCCCTAGGCTTTGTAATTGTGGCTTATCTCCTACAACCTTAAAAAGGCTCCTTTCAGGCTCGGCGCCTGTGGCTCAATCGGCTAAGGCGCCAGCCACGTACACCTAAGGTGGTGGGTTTGAATCCCCAGCCCGGGCCGCCAAACAACAATGATGGCTGCAACCAAAAAATGGCCGGGCGTTGTGGTGGGCGCCTGTGGTCCCAGCTACTTGGGAGGCGGAGGCAGGAG
>CAUYQV010011957.1:0-34323 GCA_963574575.1 Galagoides demidoff
GAGCCTCAAGCTATCCCCCTGGGTAGAGTGCCATGGCATCTCAGCTCATAGCAACCTCCAACTCCTGGGCTCAAGCGAGTCTCCTGCCTCCGCCTCCCAAGTAGCTGGGACCACAGGCACCCGCCACAACGCCCGGCCATTTTTTGGTTGCAGCCATCATTGTTGTTTTGGTGGGTCCGGGCTGGGGATTCGAATCCGCCACTTTAGGTGTATGTGGCTGGCGCCTTAGCCGATTGAGCCACAGGTGCTGAGCCAGAGATTCCATTTCTTCATGACGCCTCTCACTTTGTAATTTTCTCACACGTTGCCCCTCCTTTAGACTGTAGACTCCATGTCTGTCTTGAATTCCCCATGTCTTGTGCAAAGCTGGCACAAGATAGACACAGATACTCAAAATAAATATTTGTTGGGCAAGGAAAGAATTACCACCTGCGACGGTTAATTTCAGGTATCAATTTGGCTGAATTGGTACTCACAGAAAGCAATTATGTCAAGGTGCGTCTGGAAGAGATTGGCATTTGAATCAGTAAGCTAAGTAAGGAGGATTCATCTTCACTGGGTGTGTGTGGGGGGTAGAGGCCGGCACCATCCAATCAGCTGTGGGCCTGGATAGAACAAGAAGACAGAGGAAAGGAAAATTTGTCCTCTCTGTCTTCTGGAGCTGGGGATATCATCTCCTGTCCTTGAACAGCAGAACTCTAGGTCTTCTGGCCTTTAGACTCTGGGACTTGCACCATTGACCCCAGGATTCTCAGGCTGTTGGCCTCAGACTGAGAGTTATGATTTTTTTCTGGCTCTAGGACTTTGAACTTGGACTGAGCGACAGCAGACTGGGGGACTTCTCAGCCTCAATAATTGTGTGGGTGAGTTCCCCTAATAAATCCCCTCTCACATATCTATGTCTACATATCCTGTTGGTTCTGTCTCTTTGGAGAACTACACAATCTAATTCATGGCCCCATGACTTTTTCAGCATCATATCCTTCTCTGTACTACCTCACAAGTTCTGTTTTACAAGTCTTGATCCATTGACTTTCGTAAGTCTTCACATACCTTTCAGATCTTCGAGCTTGCAAGTGAACCCATAGCCTCTTAGCAACAGGCTGGCTAGCATTAACCAGGATTTCTCTGGTGAGCCATTCTGACCCCCAGCTCTTTTTCTGCTGTTCTGAATGGTAGTTTCTTCTGTTCCTTCACATATTTCTCTTTTATAACATTGTTCTATATAACTTTTTTCTACTTCACTTTGATTTTGAATTGAAGATGCACCCAATTCTTTCAGCCCATGACCACCTCTGTAGTTATTACCTAAGCCTGTGATTAAAAAGCAACAATATACACACATCTAACTGCTGATCATGGTGATGGAAAATGAAGCATTCATATGTGAATGGAACAGCCCATTTAACAAGCAGCATGTATGTACTGAATGTTTCACATTTGTCTGGGATTGTGGACATTTCCCATGAACTGGGGTGATGATACATACATCTGAAATGGCAAAGCAATGGAAAAAGGTAGTACACAAATAAGAATCAAAGTGAGCGGTAAAAATAAAGGCATCATAGAAGTTCAGTGAAGGGTGGATTCGGTTCCGAGGAAAGAATATTTGCCCAGTGCCTATTTCACGTTCAACTTTCATCACACATTTTCCTGTGTTAATTTTTCTAGAAACTCTGAAGTCAGTACTCTCCCACACTGCCAATGCAGAACAGGCCTATTAGAAAGGTAAAGTGACTCTCCTAACCTTGCAGGGCTGGGGTATGAACCCACCCTGCCTGGCTCTAAGACTCCTAATTCCCATGCTCCACCTTCTTGCTTCCAGTGGAGCAGATGAGTCTCCTCTGGACAGTAGTAGAACATCGGTTCAGGTCCAAGCACTTAAAGATAATGGTGAACAAAGGGAGGAAGGGAAGTACTTTTAGGCAAAGGTATAAGCACAAACAACAGCTCTGAAATAGGTGTGAGCCTGGGGGCGGGGGTGGCAGTCTAGATTGGCTCCAACAGTTGTTTCTTTTTCTTTTTTTTTTTTTTTTGAGACGGAGCCTCAAGCTATCTCCCTGGGTAGAGTGCCATGGCATCACAGCTCATAGCAACCTCCAACTCCTGGGCTCAAGCGAGTCTCATGCTTCTGCCTCCCAAGTAGCTGGGACCACAGGCGCCCACCATAACGCCTAGCCATTTTTTGGTTGCAGCCATCATTGTTGTTTGGCGGGTCCGGGCTGGGGATTTGAACCCGTACACCTTAGGTGTACATGGCTGGTGTCTTAGTCCATTGCTGGCGCCGAGCCTTTTTTTTTTTTTTTTTTTTTGAGACAGAGCCTCAAGCTGTCCCCCTGGGTAGAGTGCTATGGCATCACAGCTCACAGCAACCTCCAACTCCTGGGCTCAAGCGAGTCTCATGCTTCTGCCTCCCAAGTAGCTGGGACCACAGGTGCTATTTTTTGATTGCAGCCATCATTGTTGTTTGGCAGGCCCAGGCTGGATTCGAACCCACCACTTTTGGTGTATATGGCTGGTGCCTCAGCCACTTAAGCCACAAGCACCGAGCCCCAACAGTTGTTTCTAATCACAGTTGATCTTTGTTTGCTCTTATTTAGACTTTAAAAAAAAAACTTGGAATATCCCATTAATGACAATACTCAAAGATATGTTATATAATGTTTCAGCAACATTGCTTTTTTTAAACTCAATTATCTTTCATGAACCTTTTTTGCACAGATCTTTAAAAATGTGTCTTTGATGATTAATATCTAGCATGTTCACATGTTTTAAATCCTTCTAGACTATGATTTTATTTTTTTACTTAATTATTTTTTATTAAATCATAACTTTGTACATTGATGCATTTATGGGGTTCAGGGTACTGCTTCGATATACAATGTGAAATGTACCATTGCATCATGCACATTAGGTGAGGTTCCCCCTGAATGCCTTCCCTTCTCCCAAATCCCCTCTCCCCACCCCTCTCTCTCCTTTTCCTTTCTACTTTGTGGACTATAGTTATGCTTTGCCATTTGTATTAGACTATGATTTTAGACGTCTTCACAGCAGATAGTCCAGGGCTGATTTGGAAGGACATTAGTCGGGACTCCCATAAGCAGACTCTGCTCAGTCCTCTGTGGTGGCTGGTGTGACCAGCACCAACGTGTGTGTTGTCATCTCTCGAGCTAGAGACTTGGTGCTGCCTGAAGAGAGCCTCCTCTGGTTGGAGCTGCAATCTCCTGCCAGTTTGGTAAATAGCCTCGTTCCTAATTTATCTCACTCCACTTTTCTGAGCAAGTGACCCAGATGCATTTGGCTCTAAGAGGCCTCACTGGGCTGTGCAGATGGGTCTTTTTTCATCTTGGTCTCAGAGATAAGACTCCATGTCACTGTAGTAGAAAAAGTGAGATATATATGCTACCCAAAAGGGGGGAATAGGTAATGGAAGTCCTTCCATGTAGTTGGTTCATTTAAAACTGACTTTCATTAGTGACCAAAATGCCCAAATCACCGGGAGGTATGCATAGGTCTGCCCATTTTAGGTTTCTGCTCCTTAACTGCAGTGTACTTCTCCCATCACTAGATGGCAATCCTGTGTAAAGCAGACTTCACCAAGTATTCAAACAACTGTTCTCAATAAAAAATGAACTCTTTTCAGCCCATCAGACTGTGGGGGAGGGAAGTCTCAAAACTCTAGTGTTAATGAATATGTGGGAAATGAGGAAATTTCAGGTACCACTAGTGGGAGTGTATGTTGACATCACCATTTTGGAGAATTCTGCAGTCACGTTCACGCTGTGACCTCTGACGTGTCCAGGTTTGATCATTTGATTATGATGATGATGATAGTTAACATTTTGTTCCCCCTATGTGTCAGGACTCTTCTAAGTGCTGGCTTCACTTAATCCTCACAACTCTAAGAGGTGGATCCTACAATTTTCCTCCAATTTACAAACGAGGGAATCAGGATGGGGAAGGTGGGGTAACTTATCTGAGGTTGCAGAGCAAAACACTACTGACCTAACAGTCCATTAGCATGATGATAAAATAGAGCACGGGGATGCCGCACAGCAGGTGAAACAGTGCACTAGATGTAGAAGTGGGCATCCTGGAGACCTCAGAAACAAATACTGAAACAAGCCAAGTAAAAACTAAAAACATAAAAAGCAAAACTATTATTCATGGAAACCAGTACTTGTATTAAAACTATAAAAGGATACATAGTACCCAGGGAAGATACACACCATATTTATGATGGTGTTTGTCTGGGGGGAGAGGGAAATGGGATTAAGGAGAAAAGCAAGGGCTTTTAAATTTATTGGTAATCTTGTATTTATTTTATATCTAGCTTTCTTTTTTCCTTTGAGACAGAGTCTTACTATGTCGGCCTTGATAGAGTGCTGTCACATCACAGCTCACAGTAACCTCAAACTTGGGTTTAAGTGATTCTCTTGCCTCAGACTCCCAAAACTATTATTCATGGAAACCTGGGACTACAGGCATCTACCACAATACCTGGCTATTTTTTTGTTGTAGTTGTCATTGTTGTTTGGCAGGCCCGGGCTGGGTTTGAACTCACCAGCCCCAGTGTATGTGGCTGGCGCCCTAGCCACTGAGCTAGATGCGCCCAGCCCTATCTAACTTTATTTTCATCTATCTCTTCAATAGAAAGAGAATAACTCAAACTCAAACCCAGAATCACATGATGGGATCTTCACAAATATATTACCCAAAGCTGACAACTGTTACTGTTAAGACAACATACAGGGCTTTAGCTCAACCTGGGGGGCTTTTCCCCAGGGACTCTCAAGTTCCCTTCCACAGTATAAACAACTTCAGTGATCAGAGAGGAAGGGAAGGGGGGAAGGGGGAGGGGAGAGGAGGAGAAGAGGACAGACAGGAAAAGATGAGGATAGGAGGAAGGAAGGGAGGGAGGAGAGAGGAAGGATCGGTTCTGCTTTTTATTTAGCATTGATTGGTTTGAGACTCAGTGTTTCTCTCTTTTTTTTTTTTTTTCCTTGAGACAGAGGCTCAAGCTATCCCCTTGGGTAGAGTGCCATGGCATCACAGGTCATAGCAACCTCCAACTCCTGGGCTCAAGCGAGTCTCCTGTCTCCACCTCCCTAGTCGCTGGACTACAGGCGCCCGCCACAGCGCCCAGCTATTTTTTGGTTGTAGCCGTCATTGTTGTTTGGTGGGCCCAGGTTGGATTCAAACCTGCCAGCTCAGGTGTATGTGGCTGGCGCCTTAGCCGCTTGAGCCACAGGCACCAAGCTCAGTGTTTCTCTTTAAGTACCAGCTCCAAACAACCTGTTTATTTAAAAATACTATTCCCTTTCTTTTCTTTCCTTTCTTCCTCTCTTCTTCTTTTTTAAGAGACAAGGTCTTGCTCTATTGCCCAGGCTATAGCAATGGCACAGTCATAGCTCACTGCAGCCTTCACCTTCTAGCTTAAAGCTATCTTCCCACATTAACCTTTGAAGTAGTAAGACTATAGGCATATACCAACACGCCTGGCTAATTTTTCTTTTTCTGCAAATTTTTTTTTTTTTTTTGGCCAGGGCCAGGTTTGAACATGCCACCTCTAGTATATGGGGCTGGCGCTGCTGGTGCCCTACTCCTTTGAGCCACAGGCGCTGCCCTCTTTTTCTTTTTTTGTAGAGATGGGATCTGGCAATATTGCCCAGGCTGGTCTTGAATTCCTAGGCTCAAGCAATTCTCCTACCTGGGTCTCCCAAAGTGCTGGGATAACAGATTCGAGCCACTTTCCTGGCTTATTTTTTTCTTAAAAAAAGATCCCCTCCCTAGCTATTCCCTCGTTTCACTTTTTGTTGGGGTATAGTGGTGAGAGGATAGGGTAGGTTATAATCAAATGTTTAATTGCTCAGGTAGAAAGCTACAGTGATTAAAACAAATTACCCCTCTCTAATTCCTTTTAAAGCTGGTAGGCAAATTGGTTACTGAGAAACACACTTAGGACCAAGTCTTCCTGTATTTACCAGGTCAAGATGTATGAAACCATAGGTCATATGTTGACATGTTTCCCAGAATTATAGTAAATTTACTATGTATTGAGGTTAATCTTCTTAGATAATCAGGGCCTGTGGAAGAGGCCAGGTCTGAGGGGATGGAAGCTATAATTTGGGGGAAAAAAGATGAAATTTGGCTTTCATGTCAGCAGGGAGCTTTTTTTAGCTACCACATGCATTAGTAAGGATGGGCAGAACTGCAGCGGGAAAGGAATGCACCTGGCTTCAAATCTAATGGACATCTCCAAACTAAACACTGGAGGGCAGCATCCTGCACCTGCGGGAGGAAGCCTCCCAAGAACACTACACACCCCTTTAGAACTTAGTCTCTTCTTGCTGTGAATCTCAGTTTCATATCACTGTGGTTTAATATGCCATAGATCACTCAGGGGAAGGGATGGTATCTGACTAGTGGTAACATACATGCCAATTCTTGAAAAACTTCACTTCTTTAGGGACTCAGATTTGACTTTCTCCTCCTGAGCCCTTGTAGTGACAAGACTTTTCCATTGACATTTACGTCTCAGGAGATTGATACTTCTTTACCTGTAAGGTCTGAGGAGTAGTATTAGGATTGTTATGAGAAAGTAGAGAGCCCTTGAGCGGGAGAACCTGCCCAGGGATTTACCAGCCACAACATCTTCCTGGTCAGATTCTTCTGAGGAACTCCTCAGGCCACCATTAGCTTGGGAGACTCACGGCACAAAGTGACAGGTCCAAGTTGAATAAGTTTTAATTATCTTACTTCATTTTTGGTTTTAGAAATTACAGACTATAGGAATATATACTACTTAAAACAAAAACAAAAACAAAAACAAAACACCTAAAGTCAGAGGTGTGTAGGGTTGATACTAAGGTCTCCCTAATGCTATTATCTCCTACCTGAACCTTGCTTTCTTTGCCAGGTGACCATGGTGGAGAGCTTAGTGAGGACACCTTTTATGCATTTAAGAACATGTACCAAAGTCATTGGGCCAGTGGTAAAATATTAAATTTAAAAACAAAATCCACAGCCTGGGCAACATCACAAGACTCTGTCTTTACAAAGAAAAAAAATTACACAGTGTTGTGGCACATACCTGTAGTACTAGCTACTCAGAGGCTAATAAGGTAGGAGAATCACTTAAGCCCACGAGTTCAAAAGTTCAAAGCTACATGAGCTATGATTACACCACTGCACTCCAGCCTGGGCAAGAGTGAGACCAACCTCCCCCCAAAGAAAAACAAAACCACAAAGTCCAAACCATTTGTAGGTTTATGAAATTATCCTATAAACACACAAACTGAAATAAAAAGAAACAAAACTAACAAAACTCATTACTCATTTCTTGTATTTTATTTCTCATAAACAATGGCTAATAACAGAAAAAAAGTCTATAGCAGCCTACTATTTTAAGGCAGCAAATGTAACTTAAATGCTGACTCACTCAATAAAACAGGAGACCGTCCCAGGCTATAATGGCAAATGTAACTTAAATGGTAAGAGACTCACTCAATACAACAGGAGACCTTCCCAGGTATTTATGTAAATTTCCCAAACCAAATGAAACTAATAACTTTTATTACCTATCAAACACAAAACAAAAATTAATGAATTTTATTGTTTCCCCTATAACTGAACAATTCTACAAATGCTAAATTTTCTCTCATGATCCTCTCACTCACATCGGAAAAAGCTATTAAAACACTTATAATGACGATTTGCAAACTGGGGCCTGGCTACTTCTGGGGTCATTTGGTAGTGTGCCAAGGCATACTGCCAACGGCTTGGATTACGTTCCATCTTTCCAGACAGCAGCATTTACTCAATGCTGAATAATCCCATATTTATTTTTAAGAAAGGTTCAATGTTAGCTTTCCCCCCAACTGAAATGTATAGAGTGCCCTAATATAGAACAGTTTTAAGAACCTGCCCTGGTAGTGAGACTTGGCCGAAGTCTTTTCCCTCCACACACCCTGGGGGTATGTGGCCTCTTTCCTCCCGGTGAACCTGGGGAAAGGCTTGGCACATTCAGCCTCACTGCCTTCCAGTTGTTCAAAGACTGGGCATCCTGCCCAGGATACAAAAGGTCCACCGAGGGAATCTAACTGCCAGTGTGACTGCCCACCCTGTTTGCCCTCTTTTCAGGCAAATAACAGAGGTAGCATAGTTGGTATCTGACATGCTCAAGTCCAGCTCCTTAAATCTAGACTTTCCTGGCTTCTCAGTCTTTTTGGTAGCAATGTTTCAACAAATTAATACTTGTGCTTATGTTAATGTAGCACTCAGATCTGGTAGCACCTACGTAAGTTTTTGGATTACAGTAAACAACAATATATCTTCCAAACTGCTGAATGTTCCCACATGGCATCCTGCTCCCTAATCTGTTTTCTGCATATTCTCATTCTTATTCTTTTCTGTATATTCTTGTAGTCTAAGAAGCCACTTGGCCCAATAGTGGGAACAAAGCTCTGCATCCATGACATGTGAGTGGGCAGGTGACCCGTCTTTGTAGGCCACCACAATTAAGCCACACTGAACCTAGGAAGAAACAAAGGGTAATTCCAATATTACTATAGTAGGTCCAGAGTTTAGGTTCATTTCCTTCTTACTCCAGGGCAAATGCAGTCAGTACAAAATAATCTACAGTAATATCTCCTAACTCAATTTCTAAGGTAAGCTGATCAAAGACTGCACCAAAACACACAAGAACACACAGATGACAGATTGAAGAATGGACTGTGATCATTAAACAACTATTCAAAAAAAATAAAACCCAGGGCAAGAGTGGGAGATGGACAGGGACATCATAAGGGATAAAAGTAGAGTAAAAACCTAGAGTTAATTAGTTGTACTGAGCAAAGCTTTAAGTGAGTAGAGGTTGAGGGTCCTGACCTGAAAGCTGTAGTTGGGATCATGGTTCACAGCACCCATGTATGCCACAACTTGCAGTGGGTTGTCGAATGTATTTCGGATAAAAGGTTTTGGTTTCTCTGATGTCTTCCAATCAATCACACATAGCTTGCCCCTAAAGAGAAACCAAAGGAAGGCTTTGTAGGTAATAGTTCAAACAGAAAAACTCCATTAGGTTAACTCTCCTCTCACAGGTAAGTTTACTACTTGCCACCCAATGACCATTGCTTCTATTCTCCATTTTTTTTCTTTGAAGAGACAGAGTCTCACTATTTTTGCTCAGGTTGGACTTGAGCTTCTGGGCTCAAGCATTCCTCCTGAATAGCTGGGACTGCAGGCATGTGCCACCATGCCCAGCTCTCCACTTTTTATTTTTTTCACAAGTCACTGATAAAGAGCCTTCCACCCCTATTTAGGAGTTTGGACTTTATTTTCCTAAGGGTAATAGGGAGCCACTGAAAGGCTATATGCAAAGAAGTGACTTGATCTGATTGACTTTTTTTTTTTTTTTAAAGCTCACAGCAACCTCCAACTCCTGGGCTTAGGTGATTCTCTTGCCTCAGCCTCCGGAGTAGCTGGGACTACAGGTACCCGCCACAATGCCCAGCTGCTTTTTTGTTGCAGTTTGGCCAGGGTGGGGTTCGAAACTGTTGGTGTCCTACCCACTGAGCCACAGGCGCCGCCCAGACATTTTACTTTATTTTAATTTTTGACAAGAGTCTCACTCTGGGTAGAGTGCTGTGGAGTCGTCATATGCCATGATGCCTGGCTAGTTTTTCTATCGTTAGTAAAGACTGCATCTCGCTCTTGCTCAGGCTGGTCTTGAATTCGTGAGCTCCAGCAACATACCTGCCTTGGCCTCTCAGTGTGCTAGGATTACAGGCATGAGCTACTGCGCCCAGCCAACTCTCCACTTTTTGAAATGGGCTCTGCTTCTCAGGATTAGAAAGATGTAATGCTTTCTTTCCTCTGAATTATAACTGATTTGGGTCAGTAATGAGCCCATCAAAGGTCTGATGGAAAATGCTTTCTGAAGTGCACCCACAAAAGCTACATGCAAAGAATGGAAAACAACATTTCTGCTGTTTGTTTCTAAACTTCCTCATAATTCCTTTGGACCACCACAGCCTCCTTTCCTTAACAACTGATAGAGGAATTGAAATTATACTGTCTATTACTGTCTCTGTTGATTTTTTTTTTTTTTTTTTTGAGACAGAGCCTCAAGCTTTCACCCTGGGTAGAGTGCCGTGGCCTCACAGCTCACAGCAACCTCCAACTCCTGGGCTCAAGCGAGTCTCCTGCCTTCGCCTCCCAAGTAGCTGGGACCACAGGCGCCTACCACAATGCCCAGCTATTTTTTTGTTGCAGCCATCATTGTTGTTTGGTGGGCCCTGGCTGGATTTGAACCTGCCACCTTAGGTGTATGTGGCTGGCACCTTAGCCACTTGAGCCACAGGCGCCAAGCCTGTTGATTTTGTTTCAAACACCTGTCAGAATGAAACACAACATATCAGTAGCAAAGTTCCCATTATGAAGGACCATCATTATGGTGCCTCAAAAGTTCTCTTGCTTGGAAACCAAAGGGAGGTTCAAATCCATCCATACTCAAGAGCCATCAACTATATGAAGAAATAAAAATAAGGGAACTGGGTCCCTATCTTAAAAGTTCACACATGGGGGATATTGGGGGGGAAAAAAAAGACGAAATTTCCTGCCCCTTTTTTGTCTTGTTCAAATAAGTGTATTCTCCCTTTCCCCTGTACTGGTGGTTTATACTTGTCAACCCCAGATAAGGGTTTTAGGGAATGTGGACCTAACTGGTGACTCTCAAACTGCTCTATCAGTTCAATACATCTTTCATGACTTCAATTTCAAAACCAGCAGTTTATTAGGAAGATTCTATACAAAATGTGTTACTTATAAGTCACTACAACTCTTGACAGTCTAGAGCAGCACTGGCTGAAAGAAATAAAATTCAAGCCATGTGTCACTTTAAATTTTCTAATAGCCACATACAAAAGAAAAAAAAAGAAATAAGTGAAATTTCAATATTTTACTTGACCCAACATATCTAAAATACTATCATTTGTATATATAATCAATATAACAAGTAATTAATGGACACTGTACATTACTCTTTATACTAAGTCATTGAAATCTAGTTTGTATGTTGTAGCACAACTTAGTTTGGACCGACCACATTCAAGTGCTCAATATCCATGGGTGGTCAATGGCTACTAACAGTCTATAGATAATTTTGTCTTTATAACTGCTTTGTAATATTGTCAAGTTTCACAACCTGTGTAAGTGAGGAAAGGGCCTCAGTAACTGCAGGGGGCTACCATTTCTGGTTCTTTCACTTGAATAAATCAAAATGCCTTTTACAAAGATTTCTGCCATAGGCCACTGTTTAAAGCAATGTAGTATAATTGTAGAACTTAAAAGTGTGAAGAAAAATCTTAGTACTGTACTGAGAACTATAAAACATTAATGAAAGAAGTTGACAATAATACAAATAGTAAGATAGCCTGTGTTCGTGGATCAGAAGAATTTACATTAACATTTCCATACTAATTCATCAGTACAATCCCTACCAAAATTCCAATGGCATTTTTCACAGAAATAAAAAAAAAATAATAATAAAAATCATATGTAACCACAAAAGTCCCTGAATAGCCCTCTTGAGCAAAAAAAACAAAGATGGAGGCATCACAGTCCCTGATTTCAAAATACAGTTGTGTATCACTTAACAACAAGGATACGTTCTGAGAACTGTATTGTTAGGCAACTGCAAACATAGAGTGCATTTACACAAACCTAGATGGTGGAGCCTATTACACACTTCAGCCCCATTGCTCCTCAGCTACAAAACCATACGGCATGTTACTATAGTAATGCAGGCAACTGTAATACAACATTAAATATCTGTGTATCTAAACAAAGAAATGGCATGGTAAAAATACAATATAAAAGATGAAAAATGGCACACGTGCACCAGACACCTACCATGAATGAAGCTTGCAGGGCTGGCAGTTGCTCTGGTGAGCGAGCAAGCGAGCGGGCGGTGAGTGAATGTGAAGGCCTCGGGCACTACCATTCACTACTGCAGACTTTACAAACGCTGTAGACTTAGGCTACACTAAATTGAAACCTATTTTTCTTTTTTTAATAATAAATTGACCTTAGCTAACAGTTACTTTATAAACTAAATTTTTTCTCTTTTATAATAATATTTAAGTAAAACATAAACACACTGTACAAGTGCACAGAAATATTTTTTCTTCATATTCTTATCTATATGCTTTTTTCAATTTTAAAAAATATTTGCATTTTTACTTTCTACATCTTTTTTTTTTAATTTTTTGAGACAGAGTCTTATTATATGGCCCTCAGTAGAGTGCTGTGGCATCATAGCTCACAGCAATCTCAAACTCTTGGGCTTAAGCAATTCTCTTGCCTCAGCCTCTCTAGTAGCTGGGACTACAGGTGCCTGCCACAACACCTGGCTATTTTTTGGTTGCAGTTGTCATTGTTGTTTAGCAGGCCCAGGCCAGGCTCGAACCCTTCCATGTATACTGCCAGCACCCTACTCACTGAGCCACGGGTGCCAAGCCATACTTCTTACATCTTTTTGTTAAAAACTTAAGAAGCAAATACACACATTAGCCTAGGGCCATTCAGGATCAGGTTCGGAATACATACATGAACTAGTAACAGTCATTTATTATCAAGTACTAAGTACTGTACATAATTATGCTATACTTTCACATGATTGGCAGTGCTGCAAATTTATTTACAACAGCATAACCATGAATGCATGAATAATTTGTTATGCTATGATGTTCCAATAGCTGTGATATCACTAGGCATTAGAAATTCTTCAGCTCCATTGTAATTTTATGTAAATGCGATCTGCTATTGACCAAAACATAGTTATGCCACACATGACTGTGTATTATAAAGGTACAGTAATATAAGAGCATGATATTGGCATAAAAATAGACATATAGAAGAAGAGAGAAGGAACAGACAATGGAATAGAAGAGGGAGTCAAGAAATAAACCCATGTATTTATAGTCAATTGATTTTTAACAAAGGAAAGCTGGGCATCTACTTGGAGAAGAATGAAACTGGACCCTATCTCACACCCTATACAACAGTCAATTCAAAGGTAAAGACCTAAATGTGAAGACCTAGAACTGTGGTTGGGTGCAGTATCTCACACCTGTAATCCTAGCACTCTGGGAGGCTGAGGCAGGTGGACTGCTTGAGTTCAGGAGTTTGAGGTCAGCCTGAACAAAAGTGTGACTCTGTCTCTAAAAATAGCCCAGTGTTGTGGTGGGCACCTATTTATAGTCCTAGCTACTCAGGAGGCCGAGGAAAGAGGATCGCTTGAGCCCAGAAGTTTGAGGTAGCTGTGAGCTATGATGCTGCAGCACTCTATGAAGGGCGACAGAGTGAGACTCTGTCTCAAAAAAAAAAAATTAAGACTGTAAAACTACTAAAAGAGAAGAGAGCAGGGAAAAGTTCCATGACATGGGTCTAGGCAATGGTTTCTTGGATAGAACTCCCAAACACAGGAAACAAAATCAAAAAATGGACAAATGCATCAAATTAAAAAGCAAAGGAAGCAATTAACAGAGTGAAGAGACAACCAACGAAATGGGAGAAAATATTTGTGAACGTACATTTGATAAGGGGCTAATATCCAAAATATATACGCAACTCAAACAACTAAATATCAAGAAAACAATCCAATTTAAAAATGGGCAGCTGGGCACGATAGCACTGGCCTATAGTCCCAGCTACTTAAGAGGTTGTGGTGGGAGGACTGCTTGAGGGAAGGAATTGAAGGTTGTAGTGTGCTATGACTGTGCCTATGAATTGCCTGGGCAATATATAGAGACCCTGTCTCTAAAGAAATAAAACAAAACAAATTGGCAAGGGAGATAAACAGATATTTCTCAAAAGAATTCATCTGAATGGCCAACAAATATATGAAAAAAAGGGTCGACATCAGTAATCATCAGGGAAATGCAAATTAAAGCCACAATGAGCTATCATCTCACATTTGTCAGAATAGCTATTATTAAAAAAAGACAAAAGATAACAAGTATTGGTGAGGATGTGGAGAAAAGGCAATTCTGGTCCACCGTTGGTGGGAATGTAAATTGGTATAGCCATTTTAGAAAACATCATGGGGGTTCCTCAAAAAACTAAAAATAGAACTACTCTGATCAGTAATCCCATTTCTGGGTATACAGCCAAAGAAATTGAAAATACTATGTTGAAGAGACAGCTACACTCTCATGTTCATTCCATCATTACTCATAATAACCAAGATATGGAAACAACCTCAGTATTCATCAGTGGATACAGACAACGTGGCATATATAAACAATGAAACAGGATGGGCACGGTGGCTCACACCTGTAATCTTAGCACTCTGGGAGGGCAAGGTGGTTGGATTGCTTGAGCTCACAAGTTCCAGACCACCCTGAGCAAAAGCAAGACCCCGTCTCTACTAAAAATTGAAAAAAAAAAAAAAGAAAAGAAAAATTGAGGCAAGAGGATCACTTGAGCCCAAGAGTTAGAGGTTGTTGTGCGTTATAATGCCACAGCACTCTATCCAGGGCAACAGCTTGAGACTCTGTCTCAAAAAAAAAAAAAAAAAAAAATCCCAGCCATGAAGGCTATGTTGACCAGTTTGATGAAAGCATTTCAGATTGTGTGTAAAACTAGGACATTGTACCCCATGATTGCATTAATGTACACAGCAATGATGTAATTAAAAAAAAAAAAAGAAACCATGAAACACTATACAGCCTTTAAAAACAATGGAATTCTGTTATTTTGACAACAAGCGTGAACATGGAAGACATTATGCTAAGTGAAATAAGCCAAGCACAGAAAGACAAAAACTTCATGATCCCATTTACATGCAGAATCTAAAAAAGTTGAACTCAGAAGCAGAGAGTAAAGGTAGTTACTAACGGCTTGCTGGGGGGTGGGGGGAGTAGAAGAAAAAGGAGATGTTAGTCAAAGGCTACAGAGATTCAGTAAGGCAGGTGGAGTAGGTTTTAGTTACCCATTGCACAGCATCGTGACCACAGTTAAAACTGCTAAGGGGCCAAGCACAATGGCTCTCGTCTATAATCCTAGCACTTTATTTTGTCTTTTCCTTGAGACAAAGTTTTACTCTGTTGCCCTGGGTAGAGTGCAGTGGCATCATAGCTCATAGTAACTTCAAACTCTTGGGCTCAAGCAGTCTTCCTGCCTCAGCCTCCTGAGTAGTTGTGATGACAGAGGCCCATCACAAAGCCTGGCTAGTTTTTCTATTTTTAGTAGAGACAGGGCCTGGGCTTTACTCAGGCTCGTCTCAAACTCCTCAGCTCAAGCAATCTACCTGTCTCACCCTCCCTAAGTGCTAGAATTACAGGTGTGAGCCACCAGACCACCTGGCTAATCCTAGCACTTTGGGAGGCCAAGGTGGAAGAATTGCCTGAGCCCAGGAGGAAGACCCTGCCCCGATAAAAAAAAATTTTAAAAAATAGTTGGGTGGGGTATATACTGTAATCCCAACTACTCAGCAGGTGGGGGGTGGGAGTATATACCTGTAATCCCAACTGCTCAGGAGGTGGAGGTGGGAGGATTTCTTGAGCCTACAGGTTATAGTGAGTAGGTTTTAAAAGGTCTCATCACAGCTGGGCACAATGGCTCACAAGTGTAATCCCAGCACTTGGGAGGCTGAGGAGGGTGGATTGCCTGAGCTCACAGGTTCGAGACCAGCTTAAGCCAGAGCAAGACCTTGTCTCTAAAAATAGTCAGGTGCTATGGCAAGTGCCTGTAGTCCCAGCTACTTGGGAGGGTGATGCAGGAAAACTGCTTAAGCCCAGGAGTTTGAGGTTGTTGCGAGCTATGATGCCACAGCACTCTACCAAGGGTGACAAAGTGAGACTCTGTCTCCAAAGAAAAGAAAAGCATTCATCAGCAAAATGTGGTAGGCTTGGCGTCTGTACCACAATGGTTACGGCACCAGCCACATACACCAAGGCTGGCAGGTTTGAATCCAATCCAGGCCTGCCAAACAACAATGACAACAACCAAAAAGAATAGCCAGGTGTTGTGGTGGATGCCTGTAGTCCCAGCTACTTGGGAGGCTGAGGCAAGACAATAATTTAAGCCCAAGAGTTTGAGGTTGCTGTGAGCTGTGATGCCAAAGCACTCTTCCAAGGGCAACACAGTGAGACTCTGTCTCAAAAAAAAAATTAAAAAATGTGGTAAGTAGGCAAGGCAATAGATACATGTACTACTTATGTTAATTAGCCTGATTTAATCTTTCCACATGTGTACATATATCAAAATACTACATTATACCCCATAAATATATACAATTATTTATCAATCAAAAAATTTGGCCTGGCTTGGTGGCTTAAGCTCAGGCGTTTGAGACCAGCCTGAGTACGGGCAATACCCTGCCTCTACTTAAAAAAAAACAAAAAGACAAAAAAGCCCCAGAAAAACTAGCCAGATATAGCGGCTGGCACATGCCTATAGTCCCAGATACTGGGTAGGCTGAGACAAGAGGTTTGCTCAATGCCAAGAGTTTGAGGTTGCTGTGAACTATGATGACACCACAGCATTCTACCCTGGGCAACAAAGTGAGACTCTTTCTGAAAAAAAAAAAAAATTTTTTTTTTAAATTCTTAGTAGCATAAACTTAAGTTAAAATTGTAGTTAAGAGGCTCATACAAAGGAATACCAAACACCAGTCAAGAGAGAATGGGATCAAAATAGCATGGCTAACATCTATTGAATAGATAGATGGGTAGAGTGGGTGAAGTCATAGGTCACAGCAACCTCAAACTCTTGGGCTCAAATTATCTTCTTGCCTCAGCCTCTCGAGTAGCAGGGACTGCAGGCACCTGCCACATCACCCAGCTAATTTTTCTGTTTTTAGTATATATGGGGGTCTTGCTCTTGCTCAGGCTGGTCTCAAACTCTAAAGCTCAGGTCATCTACCCTCCTTGGCCTCCCAGAGTACTAGGTTTACCAGAGTGAGCCATCATCCCTAGCCAATTATATGTATTTTAAAATATTAAATAATATGCTTTTTAAACTCTGTTCAGGTAGTATCTCATTTGATTTTCACAACAACCCTGAGATAGTTACTATCAGTTTGTCTTATTTTACAGATGAATAAACTAAGGTACAGAGAGACTAAGTCACTAGCCTAAGGTTAAATGAAAAACCAGAATCTAATAGTAGGTAGCGTGACTCCTGAGCCCAGTATTTTACCAGCTTTGAGATATTGTATGTTTAGAGATTTCCATTTATAGTGACTCTTACAGTTCTGTGTGTAACAACACCTAAGTGCTGTGTGTGTCTTGTAAATGTGGCACATGTGTGTTAGAAAGTTTAATAGACTACAAGGACATAGTACCAAATTTACAATAGTGAATCCCTTTGGCCAGGGGATTAAGAGGGGAAGGAGGAGGTGATGCAAGGATTCAAGGAACTTGAGCCTAATTTGTAATATTTATTTTTTAATAAAAGGGAAGCAAATGTGACAGTGTTATTAATTATTAATTCTGAGTGGTGAAAAATTATTAAATGAAAAGAATGTTGCAGATTGCAGATCTATATAAACTGATTAAGAAAAGATCTCTAGGCTCGGCACCTGTGGCTCAATCGGCTAAGGCGCCAGCCACGTACACCTAAGGTGGCAGGTTCGAATCCCCAGCCCAGGCCCGCCAAATAACAATGATGACTGCAACCAAAAACTGGCCGTGCCTTGTGGCGGGCGCCTGTGGTCCCAGCTACTTGGGAGGCGGAGGCAGGAGACTCGCTTGAGCCCAGGAGTTGGAGGTTGCTATGAGCTGTGATGCCATGGTACTCTACCCAGGGGGATAGCCTGAGGCTCCGTCTCAAAAAAAAAAAAAAAAAGAAAGAAAGAAACAAGACGAGAACTCCTCTCTGGGCCTCCCCAGACACGATGAGCATCGCACCGGTACCTTATGTAACTGAATAAAGGAGAATAAAGAATTCTGTTTTGTCATAAATAGGAACTGTTTCCCCTTTCAAGCACTTTCTTTTCTCCCTACCTGATATTCAGAGTTCTTGGGTTAACTTCATTCTTGGAACTGCTAAGTCATTTTCTGTGGAAATTTTATAAAATGTGCACAATGCATTATGTTACAAATGTTTGCAACTTGTCCCTAAAAATCTAGGTTTGTTTTTTTTTTTTTAAAGTGTCTTTGGGGCTTCTAAACAAACAACTTTCACTCAGTTTAAATCTAAATCCTGTCTAATAAAATTAATTTTCATCTATTGTTATTCTAAAAATCATTTTTAAAACTAGCTGTCTTAAAGGTGGAAACTTCCTTGTTATAAAAATCAGCATGGAGATTTAAAGACTAGAATGTACTTCTATAAAGTTTAAGCCCTTATAATATGATAAAATTGGTCAAATTTTTTAATCAATATCATTCACATAATACTTGGTAACTTCCCGGCAAGATTTTTTCATGTTTATTAGTTATTCTTCAGAAACATCTGAAAGAAAGGTTAGGATTGTTATTCTCCAATGATTGAATAACCTGATGGGACATAATAAAGTTAGTTATTTGTTCCATTTTATAAGAGAGACTATGCTCAAGTTGGGCTTGGTTTGAAGAACCTCTGGCTTTTCAGTTTAACACTGAGTCAACTGCTAAGAGCTATAAGGTTGTATTTGGGGGTTAATTTTAAGCTGAAGTAAATAGTCAGAAACATGAAGTTTTTTTTTTAAAAAAAGATTAATTAGATTTAATTATCTTACATGCAGCCTTGCAAAGACATCAAAGTTTGCCAGCCCACATTTTTTTAAAATAGACTATCCAAGTTGCAAATTCCCCAGCACAGTCTGTTCCCTTTCCTCTAGCCAAAAGCCACACCAAGTCTGGCTCGCCCTGGAGGTCTGGGCAAGACCAATGCAGGTCTCAGACCTCTGTTTCCAAAGCACAATCTCTGGGGGGGTCTTATTCCCACACTGGGAACCTATTTCTAAAACATATCCATCTGCCCCACTCACACACATAAGGTTAGATCAGGCTCATGGCCTGATCCATAGTTTGGTCCATCTCTGGGTTTGGTACCAGAATCCAAACAGTCAGGGGTGGAAAGGCCTGAATTAGATGCTTACTGTCCTTCTCATGTTGGATTAAGAACTCTAAAACCAAATTACTGCCAGATTAATCTCCAAGGCTTGTGGTTATAACAAATACTCACGTACACTTAATAATTCATCAATAATTTCATCAAAAACACTAGTGAGAAATTTCTTTTCTCTTCCTTATTCTTTGTCACACCCCCTTTCAAGCCTGCTGGTGGCAAAATATCAAGACACGATTGTAAATCCACTATCCTTTTCTGAAGTGCAGAAGATAAAGGATGAAGAACTGTGGTCAAGGCCATGAGGTCAGAGGTGGCAGTACCCACCACGGGGACAGGTGGATAAATGCATTATTTGACCTAGGGGGCCATCGGTCAAGAAGATTGAATACACATGGCTGTTTCTGTCCCTGATTTATTGGTTATGCACATTCATCTTCGGCCACCCTCAGTTTTGTATTTTGAAGTTACAGACCTACAGAACACAGGCAAGACTAATACACTGCCGCTCACCTACCTTTCACCTAGATTGACCAACTGATTTTCAAACTGACAAAAGTTTTATATATTTGTGATGTATAACACTATGTTTTGATAGAACACTATGAAAAGACTGTATCAAGCTAATTAACATACCCATTTTTTCATATTTTTTTTGTTTGTGATGAGAACGTTTAAATCTATTTTTAGCAATTTTCAAGCATTCAATACATTCTTATGAACGGTAATCCTCATTGGTACACTAGATCTCTGTGCCTCCTGTCCTGTTGAAATTGAGATTCACCAGTTGTTAATATTTCATCACATTTGATTAATCTCTGTCTTCTCTCTCTGTAATAAATATGCACACTGATTTTTTTTTTATTCATTCATTCACTTATTTGCTGAAGCATCTCAGAACTGTTGTAGGCCTCATAACACTTCAGCCCCAAATGCCTCAGCCTACATCTGTAAAAAAAAAAAAAGTAAAAGACAAATCCTACATAAATACAGGATGGTTATTAGAGTCATAAAATTTGATATTTACATAATGCTAATATCTAATGCACCGTTCCTATGCTCATTTTGTCAATCACCCCAATAAGAGACTTACGGCACCCCACCCCCCCAGGCCTGTTAAACACATCTATTACTTTTGTTGTCCTGTCTCTTTTTTATCTAGAAGCGTTCCCCAGGCTTTAAATTTGTTGTCTTTATACGATGCTGAACATTTTTTTTTTAAAGAATCTGGACCCGTTGTTTTGCTGATTATTCTTTGGTTAGTCTGATTGTGTCCTTGTGATCGTTTTCAGGGTACACCTTTCTTGTCAGGAGTGCTCCCCAGGTGACCCCGTGTCCTTCTCATGGTGTCAGTTAGGGAGCTGATGATTCAAACATTCCTTGAATTCATTTTCATTCTTTTCTGTGTGATTGTTGTTTATTTGATATCTAGTTAGGTTCATTTGTTTCTGTACAAATTAAATTTTAGATTCCCCTGTCTTTTATTATTAACTGTATTATTTAATGTACATTAACATGGCTCAGAAGTCAAAACTGCAAAAGGCAGCACAAGAGGTGTCTCCCTGCTATCTTTCCGACACTGTATTTGACACATTCACGGCGTGCCTAGCCTTAGTGTGGTCCCATTTAAACTTACTCTAAATGAAATCTTATTTTACTCTTTAAATTCTTCACTGAGCCTTTTTTTTTTTTTTGAGACAGAGTCTCACTATGTTGCCCTCAGTAGAGTGCTGTAGCATCATAGCTCACAGCAACCTCAAACTCCTGGGCTTATTCTCTCGCCTCAGCCTCCCGATAGCTGGGACTACGGGTGCTGGCCACAACGCCCGGCTATTTTTGTTGTTGTTGTTGTTGCAGTTAGCCCCAGCCGCGTTCGAACCCACCAGCCCCGGTATATGTGCCTGGCACCACTCGGGGCTAAGCCAGCTGAGCCTTTCGTGACTGCTGTGGACAGCACAGCCTTCCACATGTCTACAGTAATGGTTCTTTAGTAGAGATACTGATCAGAGTCCTCCATTTTAAATTTAAATTGTAAAAAGTACAAATGTCTGGGCCCTCTCCCTAATGTATAGAATCTGGGAACCCTGTTTTTTCAAAGCTCCCCCAGAGCTGTGCAGGTTGCACAGTCTCAGGCAAAACAAAAAGGCAGGACCCCTTGTTCAAAAAGCAGGAACAAAAAATGCCATTAAAAATACTCAAAGAGAAAGCTTTGTCCTCCTTTTCACGATTTCTCCCTCAACTTGTCGTTACATATTTCACTTGCTATCTAAAGTCATTATTGCAAAAAAGATATACTTTATTAAAATGAATTTTATTGTGTATCTTTATATTGTACAAATGCCAGTTATAAATGCAGATATAAGAGTATTTACCTCATAAACCACTGAAACTGCATAATTGATTACTCTATGGCTTGTACATGTATATGTGTTTTTTTTTTTTCTTATTAGGACTGTGGAAAACTTTACGAAAGTAACTTGACTGTTTTTATCACACTTCTTGCTGTGCATGCATCCTGCTAACACTCTCTGTCTTCTGCTTGTTGATGGAAAAGACTGGAAAGGAATGAAATTATGAGTAGATTTACTATTCTCTTTCTTTCTTTCTCATCCATTGTAGCATAGGTAATTAGTGAATATAGAGAAGTGACACAGGTAAGGAAGGAAGGATGTGCTTGGTTCCTTAGTTGCCACTGGCTTTTCCCTACATTTAAACCACATGCTGGTTTGAATGAACAGTGTGGGCCCTTGGGGCTTATAATACCTGAACTTGCTCAGTCACATTGTAAGGGCAAACGCAACTTAAAAATAAGCTTAATACTCTCCTGTCAGGGCGACACTTGTGGCTCAGTGGGTAGGGCGCCAGCCCCATATAATGAGGGTGGCAGGTTTGAACCTGGTCCTGGCCAAACTGCAACAAAAAAATAGCCGGGCCTTGTGGTGAGCGCCTGTAGTCCCGGCTACTCAGGAGGTGGAGGCAAGAGAATCACCTAAGCCTAAGAATTGGAGGTTGCTGAGACTGTGATGCCACGACACCTACTGAGGATGACAAAGTGAGACTCTGTCTCTAAAAAAAAATACTCTCCATTCAAAATAAGGTAAGAAAATTCTCCTCTTCCCCTTTCTTAGAGCATTTACTTTAGAAATGTTGTAATTCTAAATTCTTACTCTATCTCTTTGAAATGTATGTAAATCTTTTAAAAACTAAGTAAGTCTTTTGCTGGCTCTATGACCTAGGAATGTAACTTCTCATGAACTGGAGGAGCGTCTCTTTGAAGTGTGATCAAGGGAGTCAGAACCTCCTCACTCCTAGTTTCCGTGGGAGGGTAGGAGCCTAACTAGCTTCTTTAGGGCTTTGGTCCAAAACTACCTCCTGTCTGATAGAAAGGTTTGTATTTTTCCTCTGGCTGAAGCCAACTAGTTAACGCAGATGGTCATCCCAATTAACAAGTGAATTTAGAATGAACTATATGTGACAAATTATACCAGTAGGTCCTCTTACTTGAGGACTAGTTACTGTTTATCTGGAGGACACATGTGTGACCGGTTGTATGTGCTTGGCTATATAAAAAATGGGATCCTGCCAGCAATTTCTTCAGGGAATTACCTATGATGCATATCCCATTCTGGGTGAAAGCTTATTCAACAATAAAATTGGTTTTTTTCTCCCTCTTCTACCTTTGTGGAGAGGTTTTCTGTATTGGGAGGACATTTGTTTTAAAATATATACCCCAGTTAATATGTACTTTAAATGTGCTTGACTCCCAAGAACTCCGGGATTCTGTGATCCTGGCACACATTTGCATGCAAATGGAGAGGCTAGGAATAACAGTGGGCTGGCGGCTCCATTGTTCCTCAAGACTCCACTGCAAAACACCTGTTCAAAGATAAAGTTATGAAGAATTTCAAGGGCAATAGAGAGCAGGGCATCAAGTGCAGACCCTTCTGAGCACAGGCTCTGTGTGACCACCCAGGGTGCATGTCCACAGAGCTGGCCCCGTGGTGATTCTAACATGAACCCTTATTAACAATCACTGGCTGATTGAAAATACTGTTTTAACCATTGGCCCTGAGCCTTAACAATGAAATGAAAGTTCCAAATGCCAATGCAAATGCCGATAATTTTTCTTCTTGCTTATTCCTTTTTTAAATCATATTTCATTAAATATAAAATTTCACTACCAACACATTCTAAAAAGACAAAATTATTTTACTGCATTCCATTATATTTACTTTTACTCCAGAGAAGTGGTCTATTGGCTAAGTTTCAGAAATGTCTTATTACAAACAATTTCCCAAGTAAGCAGTGTCACCCTTTGCCAGTTTCAGAGTTTATGGACCCAGAACTGAGCAACTCTGTCCTTTAGACAACCTTAAACCAGAAATAACTGGATTTAAGCTCTAGCGTTTTCACTGCTTAGTGGGGATATGAAACCAGTCTCAGACTTTAATGCGAACATTTGTTTATATAATACAGCAGCAGATTAAAAGTATATAGGTAACTTTGGCAGCAGAAACAGCAAGAATACTGAGAGGTTCTGGCATAGAAGCAAGATGAGGGTCCACAGGAAAGATCAGGAAGCCAGTCCAGGCACAAGGGAAGACTTTAATAGAATAGAGGGGAAAGGAGAACGGAGACTGACTGGTGTCGCTCAGCTCCCACAGTTTACAAAAGGCTTTTATTAGCCTTATCAGTATAGCTGAAATGGGGCAGTGAGCACAGAGTTCTGCCCAGGGCTCTTCTCTAGTAGGAGTCAGGGTTATGGGTGTATCCTTAGGGCCAGGATGTGGGTAGGGTGTTTCCATGAACTCTGGCCTTGAAACACTGGAGGAATCTGGGGAGGAGAGTGCTGATTGATGATCTAAAAGGCTGCACTCCTGTCAAGGTTAGGAGAATTCTGCTTGGTGCCTGCAGCTCAAATGACTAAGGCGCCAGCCACATACACCTAAGGTGGTGGGTTCGAATCCAACCTGGGCCCACCAAATGACAATGACGGTTGCAACCAATAAAATAGCCGGGCGTTGTGGCGGGCGCCTGTGGCCCCAGCTACTTGGGAGGCTGAGGCAGGAGACTCGCTTGAGCCCAAGAGTTGGAGGTTGCTGTGAGCTGTGATGCCATGGCACTCTACCCAGGGGGATAGCTTGAGGCTCTGTCTCAAAAAAAAAAAAAAAAAAAAAAAGTTAGGAGAATTCCTTTCCCATAAATACAACAGAAGGAGAAAGATTGTAAAGGAATTATATTCTGGGATTAATTACCCTTGGGCAAAATGTCTTCTTCAATATGCATCCATCCCACATGGGATTCAACGATGATAAGCCAAATTTTCCAGGAAATGTTAAAAAGTATGTATATAGTGTATTCTATTGACAAGGTCATGGAATGTATTCAATCCATTTCCAAAGATTTTTATATTTACTTTTTAGAATGTTTGTGGCTTAAATAATTTAGTTTCCCATTTCTCTATGATCTTAAATAAACATTTACTTGCATCATATTTGTAAAAATTAAATCTGACCTATCTTTCAAAGCTCTACCGAAAATGAATAGGATATCCTTTTCAAATAACAACTATAATTATAATCATTAGGTGAAAATATCTAAGTTAGGTCATTAAATTTAAGGGGAAAATTGGATAATTACCTAATTAGTTCCCAGTAATCTGTGCTTAGTCTAAAGTCTCAGATAATAACTATGTGTGGAGATCTGCAAAGGGAATGAGTCCTCTGTTTCTTGAAAATTTGGTGGGTTTTCCTATGGTTTGTCACTTTTGCACTTTGCACACATTTCTTTGTTCTCCTCTTACCTAAACTCTATTTTCCTTCTTCCACAGATGTCTTCTGTTGAATTGTCTAGAAACTACCTTGTGCTATTACTTCCCTTTTTCTAAGAAAACCAGTTTTTCTAAAAAGGTTAAACATCCCGGCTTATCAGGGCTGTTGCCCTTGAAAGGCTCTTCCGACTCTCTGAGGCTGCTCCCAGCTCTCTCATGTCCATTATCTTATGCAGGGGGCTCATTTCATTTAAAGATCAAGCTGGCACAATTTTGAACTCATTTGACATCTGAGCCTCTGCAGCCCAGCAGCTTTGCCCAGCTGGCCTTCCCAGTTTAGCTGAAGGGACTCTAGAGTGCCAGAGAGATTATCAGCTTTATACTTAGTATCACAAAGTGTATATTTAAGTGATGGACTTCATAGATTCAAGGGAAGACAGACTCTGCTCAACACAATACTTGTAAGGTCTGTGTTCCTCCTTCAAAAATTTTTTTCTTCCCTGAATTCTAGCATCCACAGGCCTAATCCTAGAAGTATTAACATGTCTTACAATTGGGCCATTTGGTTTGTAAGCAAAAAGCTGCAATTCCAAGAAAATAAAATGCCCTGGTAAAAACACAAGGTGTAAGCTTTTCAGTATCTTTTTTCCCTGACACTTGCATAATATCTGGTACATAATAGATACTCATCAAACAAATATTTGCTGAATGGATGAATTAATAAACTTCAATTTTCTTCCCTAATCCCTTTGATAGTCTATGTGTATTTGCTACTAGTGAGGGTTTTTAAAACTTCTGTCTATCCACCTACCTACCTGCCTGTCCACCTACAGACTGTGCATCTGCGTTTTCTTGACTCTTAAGTGAACACTGTCATCCCCAAGATCCTTCTATTCTTCTAAGCAATAGGAGAGTTCACTGGTTCTTCAAATTTTCCTAGTGTTATCCAGTTGTACATGAGGTACAGTAAACCCCTAAGAAACAAGTGGTTCTTATTGACTGCTTTGCTTTTGTTTAACGGTTTCCTAGGAGGTAACATTGTCCCTGCAATGTGATTCTAATCTTGATAGCAGTGAAGATGCTACAAGCTCCTTTGTATCACCTACCTACAGGTCTGATCAAAATACATCAGGCAATTATAGTCACCATTATATTATAAATGTTTGATTGACTACACAAATAACTTATCTATTAGCAGTTTTCCATTAATTGGCCAAATATTTACTGAACCAGACTGTGACACCATTTTTTTTCAAAATATTTTTCCTTTGCTATGACTGTCCTTGTAATCTCTATGTCACAATATGATGCAAATAAGAATTATGTGAATAAGTAGACAACCTGAGACTTGTCTTGACCCTATCTTCTTAGTCCAGATACTTTGAGATGCTAATTAAGGTGGTAGTTGTTATAGACAGAACAGTCATCCCCCAAATGGATTCACATTCTAATTCCAAGAACCTGTGAATATATTATCTTACAATGCAAAGGGACTTTGCACACATTGTAAGGCTAAGGTTTTTAAGATAGGGAGGTTATCCTGGGTGGGTCCAGTGTGATCCTTAAAAGATGGAGAAGGAGTTAAAGTGGTCAGAGAAGGAGGTGTAGGGACAGGAGCTAGAGGTTAGGGGTGAGAAGCTAAAAGAAAGAGAAATAGACTAAGAGATTTAAAGATTCTACACTGCTAGCTTTGAAGATGGGGGAAGAGACTGTGAGTTAAGAAATGACGCTGACTTTTAGAAGCTGGAAAAGGCAAGGAAACAGCTTCTCCCCTAGAGCCTCCAGAAGCAATGCAGGCCTACTCATCCTCTGACTTCAGCTTCATAAAAGCCAGTTTGGATTTCTGACCTCCAGAACAATAAGGTAACAAATTTATGTGGTTCTCAGGTTGTAGTAATTTGTTACAGCAACGATAAGAGACTAATACAGTGGTTAACAATTCAGTGTTTGGTATTCGAAGACCTGGCTTCACCTCAGTGTTTCTATCTGCAAAATGGGAATAATAAAAGTACTTATTTGCACTATGATTCTGTTTTCAACTGATTTTTAAATGTAGATTATATCTGTTCTTTCATGTATTTTTGACCCATCTAGTTAGCTATTCCTCGAAGAATGAGCTAAATCTTATAAAACCATTTACTCTCAAAGTACTTAAACAAAAATACGAAATTTGATTTCAGGGTTAAAGATATAAATTTTCCAATTCAATTATTAATAACACTAATAACATTAGTAACACAAATCTCAACTCTCATTCCATTTGAACAAATTAACTACTATTTTTAAAAAACAAAATTCTAGACTGCCAAAGGGATATGAAATTAAACTCGTAGGGATGATTCAAGAAACTGCAGAAAAACTTTGATGTCGAAGGAAGTGGTTCAGAGTAATTCAGGTGGATTGTCTACACAGCTTGACTTTGCCAAAAGAAGGCCAAGCTTCAACTACATTACACTGTGACATTCTTGTAAAGCAGTCAGCAAAATCCCCTCGAAGTTTCCTACAGGAATCAGCAGTCTCAAGTAAAATGTAGCCTTGAGGAGGCTGCCAGTCCACGCCCTGGCTGTGGATGTCTTTGTTTTGTTTATTCTTGTGTATTCATCTAGTAATGATATATCTGTGCTTCCCCATCTATTTGTACCAAGTAGAGAGATTAAAAGAGAACAAATTAGAAACACAATATGGATAATAGCAATGTACCCTCATATAAGTCATTATAATGCCACTTGAGTCAAAGAAACTTAAACTGCTTAACTGTTTTAAGAGAAGGCAATTCATTACATTTAATCTTTAAAGCCTTTTTTTTTAAAATAGGACAGTTTTAGTTTTATAGCAAAATGGGGAAGAAAGTACAGAGATTTCCCCTATACCCCCTGCTTTCCCCACATTCATAGCCCCCTCTGTTATCAACTTCCCCCACCAGAGTGATACATTTGTTACAATTTATAAACCTGGATTGGTACATCAGTACCATCGGAAGGAAGCCCCCAGTCTATATTGGGATTTCTCTTGAGTAAATAACCCATTTGTATGGGTTTGGACAAATGTTTAATGACATGCATCTACTGTTATAGTAACACACAAAATATTATCATGACCCTAAACACCCTCTGTGCTCTGCTATTCCTACCCTGCCCACCCCATCAACTCCCTGCTAACCACTGATTTTATTTTATTTTTTTTTACTGCTTCCATAGTTTAGCCTTTTCTGGAATGTCTTACAGTTTCAATCATGCAGCATGTAGCCTTCTCAGACTATCTCTTTTCACTTAATAATATGTATTGAAAGTTCCTCCATGTCTTTTCATGGCTTAATAGCTATTTCTTATTAGCACTGAATAATATCCCGTTGTCTGGATATAACATAGTTTACTCATCCATTTGTGTAACCAAGGACATCTTGGTTGCTTCCAAGTTCGGGCAATGATGAGTAATATCCTCATGCAGGTTTTTGTGTAGACCTAAAGTTTTAATCTTTTAGATAAATACCAAGGAGCAAAATTCATAGATCACATGGTAAGAATATGTTTAGTTTTATAAGAAATTATCGAACTATCTTCCCAAGAAGCTATACCACTTTGCACTCCCACCAGCAGTGAATGGGAGTTCCTGTTGCCCCATATCACCAGCAGCAACTGGTGTTGTCGGTGTTCTCAATCTTGACTTTAATAAGTCTGCAGTGGTATCTTACTGTTGTTTAAATGACATTGAATTTTTATATTGAACTCTGAATGGAAACACATCGCATTAAGGTAATTCCTTTTCTGTTTACTAAAGAAGCACGCTGTAGATTATACTTGGACTTCAGAAGATTTTACAATACAAATGCTAATCTATTCTGCAGACACCCGCACAGATGCACCCAGAATAGATTAGCATTTGAATCAGTAGACTGAGTAAAGAAGATCCCCACTCACCACGGAGGGTGGGCATCATCCAATCTTTGAGAGCCAGAAAAGAAGATAAAAGGCAGAAGAAGAGTGAATTCTCCCTCCTTCAAGTGCAGACAAGGTCAGTTCAGTTCAGGGTTTGGTTCTAGGGTCTTTGGATTTCAAGACTTACATCTGTTTACCCCCACCCCTCCGGGTCCCCAGGCCTTTGGACTCAGACTAAATTACACCCCTGGCTTTTCTGCTTCTCCAGCTTGCAGATGGCATATTGTGGGACTTTCAACCCCCATAATCACATCCACCGATTTCCATAGTAAATCTCGCCTTAAATATTCATATATGTCCTATTGGTTTTGTTTCTCTGGTAAAGCCTGATTGATTACTATAGTTCCTAAAACCTAACACATTTCAAATGAAAGCAAGGCAGTGCGGTTGGTAAATGCCCATATTTCATTTGGATTTATAGCACCAGTTGACTGAGTGGCTGGTGGCGAGCTCTGTCACTTGTTATGCCTGGTTATAATTTTTAATCAGTACAACATGTCCTCTTTTCCTTCCAAAGGCCCATCTGTATCCTTTGCATAGTGATGTTCAACTTCCAAGAGCCAGAAAAACTAGAAATAACAAAGAACCACCAAATAAAAAGAAACGTCATCAGAAAGGAATTTTCCCATCCTGATGTGGCTTTAATACGTGCCAGTTTAACCAATTGCCAACCACATTACAAGTGACACACATACGGCTAAGTCATGGTTGAATCACCAGCAGAAATGAATTGTGTTCATTTCATTCTTCTCTTCTCTTCTTTCTCTTATTTTTGGATGCTAGAAGATTACCAAAATGTTTTTTTTTCCTTCTGATTCTGTCCCATCTAGCCATTTTTTCTTTTTCAAAGTGTGGTAGGTATTATTTATATAAGCCAAATGTCATGGAGAAAACTGTGCTTTACCCTTTTCCACGTGGGCCCTGTAAGGGGAGAACCTGATTGTCATCTGGCTTGCTAAACCCATATCCTTTTGTGAGCAATCAAGTCATTGTTTTTTATTGTGCATTCAAGTTGAAGTTATACTAGCTTTACAATTATTTTATTTTAATTAAAGATGTTGAGAACAATCTATATATTAAACCGCTTCCAAAAAAATTGTAAAGTTGAGTTAGTTGGCTATTTAACTATGAATTACTCATTATATATGGGACATTTGAGGCAGTGTGTATCAAGCTCTAAACAAGACAATACAAATTTTAAAGTGACAACTTTGACTGGTAGAATGAGATCATCAGGGTGTCGGCTTAGTACGTATTCATGTGGGCCATAAAAGCTTATATGATTATAAAACCTATAGGATGGCCAATCACGTGCAGATTTCTTATTAATCCATCAAACTACATGTTAATATAATATTTGCACCTCCAGAGAAGCAAGCAATTGCTTCACATTTAGCTCTAAAGAAAATCATTTATGTGATAATAATGACATTGATGGTAGCTTATAACTGTATAGTGTTTACTTTGTTCTAGGCGATGTTGTAAGAACTTTTCTTATTTAATGCCTGTAACAATCCTTTGAAGTAGGAACTATTTTATCCCCATTTTAAAAATCGGAAAACAGAGTCCCAGAGATAGCAAACTCAATATAACAGGAAGTTCAAAACATGGCCCATTTAGGCAGCTCCTTAATGGTCTGGCTTCATCAAGAGATAATGGTAGGGTGTACAAAGGAATGATAAACAGCACATTAAACATTTAGGTCAAAATGAGATTGTGCTCCTCATATGTGGACTCTAAAATAGTCAAACTCATAGAAGCAGAGGGTTGAATAGTGGTGCCAAGGGCTAAGAAGGTGGTAGTGGCAGGGATTAGAGAGAAGTCAAAGGATATTGTAAAATTTCAGTTAGACGGGAGGAATACATTCAAGAGATCTACAGTACAACGTGGTAATTATAGTCAATAATAATGTATTGTGTACTTGTTGAGAATTGTTGAGAATAGATTTTTGAATGTTCTCACCACACACACACACACACAAAAGATTAGTACATGAAGCAATGGATATGTTAATTATCTTGATTAGTCATTCCACAATGTATACATATATCAAAACATCATATTGTATGCCATAAATATATGAGTTTGTATTTCTCAATTATTAAAAAACAAGGAGTTATGCTATAAACATTTAATAATCTTCCATTGTGGTCATCCTTAGTGTGCTTGGAGGATTGGTTTCAGGACACTCCACCCCCACCCCTGTGTAAACCAAAATCTGCCCTACTCAAATCTGGCAGACAGCCCTGTGGAATCTGCTTATATGAAAAATCAGCTCTTTGCATATATGAATCCACACCCAGGGAATACTCTATTTTCTAACTGCATTCAGTGAAAAAAAATACACGTATAAGTGGAGCAACACAGTTTAAACCTGCATGTTGTTCAAGAGTCACCTGTATTAGCAATATAGCCTGAATAACTCATGCAGTGAATGAAGAACTAGATTCCTATTCTGATGGTTGCCTCAAGTTCCAGTGTATGGCTCCATCATAATTGAATTGCTTTCTTACATTGTAAACTTATTTTGTTTCTAGCATCTTACAATTTTAAACACTGCTAGGATAAACATTCTTGAACAGATATCTCTCTCTATTTTTTTTTCTGATTAAATTCCTAAGATAAGTCTGTAGAAGAGGAATTGCAGTGCCAACATCAATACACAAAATTTTTAGGCTTTTGATGTATAATGTCAAAATTCCTCCAGAAAATCTGGTCAAATTTATAGATTCACCAGTAGAGTATTGGAATTCTTATTTTCCCATATCTTTAGGATATACTGAATTTTATAATTTCTTTTTTGTGGGGGATAGAGTCTCACTTTGTCACCCTTTGTACAGGGCCACGGTGTGATAGCTCACAGTAACCTCAAACTCCTGGGCTCAAACAATTCTTTTGCCTCACCCTCCTGAGTAACTAGGACTACAGGTGCCCAACACAATACCCAGCTATTTTTAGAGATGGGATCTCACTCTTGCTCAGGCTGGTCTCGAACCTGTGAGTGCAGGTGATCCACCCACCTTGGCCTCCCAGAGTGCTAGAATTATAGGCATGAGCCACCATGCCCAGCCAAATTTTATAATTTTTGAGAATTTTTGCCAACTGAAATTTTGCACATTATGAGAAAAATCGAAAACGTTTCATGGGTGTTGATTATTGTAGTTTGCATTTTGCGAATTAACTATGTTCCTTCTTCATTTCTTCTGTTAATGTCATGTTCATTTTATTATTTGTTTGTAGCAATTCTTCCTAGATGAAGAATACGACCTGACAGCTGTCATGTATGTTGCAAGATTTTTTAACCTTTCAATTTTGCTTATATTTTCTCCTATATATCAATGTATTTTGTTTGTAAATGTCAAATTCATAAATTTGGTCCTTTATATCTTGTGAGCTTTACGTCATTACTAGGAAGCTTTTCAAAAGCTTATAGCTGGCTGGGTACAGTGGCTCACACCTGTAATCCTAGCACACTGGGAGACTGAGGTGGGTGGATAACTTGAACTCAGGAGCTCAAGACCAGCTTGAGCAAAAATGAGACCCCTGTATCTACAAAAAAATAGGAAAATTAGCCAGGCATGGTAGTAAGCACCTGTAGTCCCAGCTACTTGGGAGTCTGAGGCAGTAGTAGCCTTTGAGCCCAGGAGTTTAAGGTTGCTGTGAGCTATGGTGATGGCCTTGAAGTTTAAAATTTGTGGTTTGGCTCAAGACTAGTTCTTGTAGAAATATCAATGACTAACAGAAGGTCAATAAAAGGTGCTAGTAATCTCATATTATTGACAGCGTCCTCTGCAAGTTTAGAAAGAGCATCTACAATTATGTTGAAAGTACAATGAGATCAGCCGTGAGGGCCTCTGTGGGCCAGGGTCAGTAGGAAAACTACAGACTAGTTATTAAATGAATTAATAACTGTGAACAGTGACATATCCCTGCCTGTAGCCCTCATACTCCCCTTATAAAACACAGGCTGAAGAAACTCAAACCAGGAATTTGCAAAGGGTCACAGCATATGCAACTCTAAGTTAACTAATGATTTCTACCTGGAGAATAACATGGGGATCGACTACCCCTCTGTCTCTAGGTGAAATCACACGCTTAAAAAAAGATACTAAAATGAAAATGTCTACACATCATTAAATATGATAGTTTAATTGAGAAAAAAACAAAGTTAAATTTTTTCCACAATGTGATAATATTTTTTTTTCTGATACTTGTCTAGAGAAAGAAGGGTATCAATTGAGTATGTATGTTAGGTTTTTCTACAGAAATTGAACCAATTATATATACATGTATTATACACATAATACATATACGCATATATACATACACATACATGTAGATACACACACAAATATGTATACAAAATGAGATTTATGACAAAGAATCGGCTCACACAATTATTAAGATTAACAAGTCCAAAATCTGCAGAGCCGACGTCCCACATGAAGGCTGAAGTTGCTGTAGAACGGGAGGATCTGCTGTGTGTCTGCCAAGCAGAAGACTGATGCTCCAGTTCAAAGCCCATTAGGCAGGGGAATTCTCTCTTAACCAGGGGAGGGTTGACCTTTCACTCCTCTCAACTGTTCAACTGAACGAATGAAGCTCACCCAAATTAGGGAGGACCATCTCCTCTAGTCAGTCTACTGATTTAAATGTTAATCTGACCCAAAACATCCTCAAAGAAACACTCAGAGAAATCTGACCAAACATCTGGGTACCCCATGGCCCAGTCCACTTGACACATAAGATTAATCACTATGGTAGGTATTATCTTGAAATATAGCTGTGATAATCAGATATCCTCTCTGATGCTGGGCCTTTTGAGATTCACATGAAATTCATTCAAATTCCATTCCATGTGAAGTGGATGCCTGGCCTTCTCCCCAGTCTTTCCAGGAATTCTGGGTGTGTGAGAGACTGACTTATGTTCTTCCAACTCAGTTCTGACTTCAAGCTCTGGCTTGAATTATTTTTTTAATGGATTTCTCATTGTCCCATGTGTGTTTTGTTCTTGTTTCACATAGTATCAGTGAAGACACATCTCAGCTTCTCTACCTGATTTCCACATGTGGTAAAACCAACATGTGCACATACACAAATAGGAGAACACACAGACAAGCACTTCAGGCATAGCATTTGTGTGTGTGGTAGGTTTAAGACTATAGCAAGATTCCCTGTCCCAGAAGTGCAGGCAGTTTATTTTAATCATTTCCATTTCTGAGTATACATCTTTTGGTCACGTTTGCCCATTCAGCCTCCAAAAGTGGATGGAATATACCTTAAAGAGTTGCATAAGAATTCAAAAATCACGGCTTGGCGCCTGTGGCTCAATCGGCTAAGGCACCAGCCACGTACACCTAAGGTGGCGGGTTCGAATCCCCAGCCCGGGCCTGCCAAACAACAATGATGGCTGCAACCAAAAAAATGGCCAGGCATTGTGGCGGGCGCCTGTGGTCCCAGCTACTTGGGAGGCAGAGGCAGGAGACTCGCTTGAGCCCAGGAGTTGGAGGTTGCTATGAGCTGTGATGCCATGGCACTCTACCCAGGGGGATAGCTTGA
>CAUYQV010011967.1:0-111441 GCA_963574575.1 Galagoides demidoff
AACTTGGCAAGAGTGAGGCTCAGCGCCTGTGGCTCAATCGGCTAAGGCACCAGCCACGTACACCTAAGGTGGCGGGTTCAAATCCCCAACCCAGGCCCGCCAAACAACAATGATGGCTGAAACCAAAAAAAATGGCCAGGCATTGTGGCGGGCACCTGTGGTCCACCAGGAGACTCGCTTGAGCCCAGGAGTTGGAGGTTGCTGTGAGCTGAGATGCCATGGCACTCTACCCAGGGGGATAGCTTGAGGCTCCGTCTCAAAAAAACAAAAAAACCAAAAAAAAACAAAAAAAATAAGACTGAAAAGATTAGTGAGTTGTTATAAAATAACCAGTACCTCAATAACATGCTAAGAAGCCTGAGGTCTAACCTGTGGGTGGTGGGGAGCCATAAAAATATTTATACATGAGTGATTAGAGGCAACACATGTAACCTTCACATTTCATCTGTGACATAGAAGAAGTGTATTAGCTTGTATCTGTCAGAATGAGCTGGGTTATGCTGTAGTAACAAACAAACTCCACGTCTGAAAGCTACAAAACTACACATTTTGTTTCTGACATGGTCACTGAGGGTTGGCTGGGGGCTCTGCTACACATTGCCATTACCTGTAGTTTAGAACCTTGTCGGGTGGAGCAGTCACATTCTGGGACTTTGATGGTCACTGTGGCAGAAGGAGGAGAAAGCAGAGGATCACAGTCCTGAAGTGTCCATGCATAGATGACATATGACACTGAGGCCAGTGACATGGTCACACCTATCTGTAAGTGGGCAAGGAAGGACATTATACCATGACTCCTGGGGGAGAACGGGACCTATGAGGTGAGGAACTTGAACGACTGCCATGTAGTTCCTCTCTAAGCTCCTTCCTTATTTATGGAAACAGAATTTTTGCTTAGGGACGTTCACTGTCATATTAGTTGCAATAGTCAAAATTGAAGCCAACCAATATATCCCATGTCCATCAATGGGGGATTAATTCAATGTTGCTAGAGGCACACTTTGAAATATCCCACAGCTATTTAAATAAAATGAGGCTGATTTTTTAAATTAGTTAAAATGTCCCAAATATATTGTTGAATTAAAGAAAAAGTCACTCCAAAGTGCAAAGCATTGTACCTGGTTTGATCTAATTCATTTCAGAATACAAATGTGTGTGTGCGTGTGTGTGTGTATGTAATTTTATACAAAAACTGTTTCAGGAAAGATGATGCAACATTATGTATGCCTGTGTGTAGGGTTTGGGGTAGAGTGTGCTGTTCTGTTCACCTTTCTATTTATAGAGCCTAGCACATAGTAGGCCCTCAGTATTGTCCAGCACATAGTAGGTGTTCAATAAGTATTTATCAGATGAATGGATTAATATTTCCAGGGAGAGAGAACTTAACCTTCTAATTTTAAGAACTTCTATTCACATATATATTTTTAATTGTATATGAATATAAAACACGGATTTTTTTCCTGTTAAAAAGAAGGCACAGTAGTTCTATTTTTTGACGTTCTTCCCCCATTAATCACTTTGTGAGGGAGACCAAGATTTGGGGGTCACATTTCTCTAAAAATGCACAAAGAGCAGTAAATAACTGTAGCTTTGAAAAATCAGGGGGGAAACTGCCATGTCAGTCCTAAAAAAAAAAAAAAAAAATCCCGAAAAACAAACGAGGGTGTTCCTGCCTGGCGTTCTGTGTGTTGCGGAGATTATCAGTCTTGCCCGGTGCTCTACAAGGCCGCCTTCGCTCGCCTCGCGCAACGAGCCTGCCAGGGGAGATGGATCACTCCAGAGGTCCCCGCCTCCCACCCCGCACAACATCGGGACTTCAATTAGTGGAATATGTTCCGCGTTCCAAAGGCAGAACACGCTGAGGACTCTGCCACGATCTGCAGGCCGCGTGTGCGGAAGAAGCGATACACTCTTAAAAATTTTATGTTTTAATGGTCTATGTGCTGATTTCTTTCTTTCTTGCCTGACGACTCTCCACCCCCTAATTCCCCAGCACTGGAGCCTCGCTTCCCTGAGAGAATGATGTTCGTGTCTGGGAAACAGCTCAGCTTCACTGAATCACGGGGAATGGGTGTAACTTGGGTGGGTGGGGGATCGTGGGGTGGGATCTCAGGGATGGGGGTGGGGCGAGGGTTGTTGGGAGTTGGGGACTGATGGCCAGTGGCACCCTGACCTCTCTCCTGGCAGAGGGAGAAAGACCTCAGACCCCACAGAGACTTATCATTGGGTCCAGACTGCCTGGGGTCCATTCCTGACTCTGGTCTGTCCAGGAGTGCAGGCCTTGGGCAAAAATGGCCACCTCTCTGGCCTCTTTTTTTTTTTTTTTTTTGAGACAGAGTCACAGGAACCTCAGACTCCTGGGCTCCAGCCATCCTCCTGCCTCAGCCTCCCAAGGAGCTGACACTACTGGCATCCACCTAGTTTTTTTTTATTTTTAGTAGGGATCAGGTCTGGCACTTGCTCATGCTGGTCTGGAACTCCCGAGCCCAGGTGATCCACTGGCCTTGGCCTCCTGAAGCATTGGGATTATAGGTATGAGCCATTATGCCCAGCTTGGCCTCATTTTTCTCACCTGAAAAATGGGCAGAATAATATAATAACAGACATTAAGAGCATTTAAGAATATAAAGATTATAAAGAGCCCTGAAATGTGTTTGCTGTGAATATCTACTTCATTGTAAAGTCATCCTCAGATAGACTGGCCAGATGCAAGAGTGATTTTTAGGGATGAAACAAGTACCTGGTCCTAGAAGGTTTATATTCGGAAAACCAAACAGCTGGCTCTGCAGGGTCTAATGGATGAACTTCTGGAAGTAAAAATAATACTGGGAAAATGACCCCTAACATACTTTCTGGAACTTAAATTTAGGTGGAAAGAGAGAAAGAAAATAAACTTTTATTAAGGGCATATGAACCAGGTACAGTGCTGCCTGTGTGTGTATCAGAGGTCTGCAAACCACATCAGCCATCTGTTTTTATAGGACCCGCGAGGTAAAAGTAATTTTCATATTTCTTGGTCATTGAAAAAAAATCAAAAGATAACTAATATTCTGTGACACATAAAAATTATATAAAATTCTAATTTCACTGTCCCTAAGTACATTCTTATTAGAATACAGCCACATCCATTCTTTTATATTTTATCTAAAGCTGCTTTTGTCATGCTACAAGGGCAAAGTTGAGAAGTTGTAACAGGGTCTGTCTGGCCCTCAAAACTGAAAATATTTACCAGCTGGCCCTTTACTGAAGAATTTTGATGGCCTCTGGTATCCATGACTGCTCTGAAAGATCAGTGTAACCTAGTGAAGCACGTTATTGTTATTAACCCATTTTATAGCCAAATAAACTGAGGCTTTGTGAAGTTTAATTATGTAGCTGGCTCCAGGATCCTGTGTGTGGGGGGGTGGTTGTTGATGAAAATTATTACTCTCATTTTGCAGATGAAGAGACTGAGGGATAGAGAGGATAAAGTGCTTTGTTCAAGATGATCCAGCAAATGTGGGCATTGGACTCCAGTGTGGGACTGGGCTGTTTCTCTTTGCAGCTGCCCCTCTGCTGTGGTAATTTAGGGGTGGATATTCCAGAGAATTGGAAGGCGTGTCTCTGTACACTGGGAACTCAAGCATGGCTCTAGTGGATTAGAGGATGGTGAGGGGTCCTGGGCCAGGCATTGACTTCTGGGGAATGGGAGTAAGAAGCAGAGGAGGGAGAAACTGAGAACCAGGACACTCCCCTCTGGTTTGCTTCCCAGCTGCCTCCATGGACTCACCCACATAATTGCTGTGGTTCCAGTGATGGAAGCCACGGGGATGCAGAACTCTCATGTCCTTGTCACAATTTGGGAAATTCCCAGTCACTTGTGTCATAAGGAGCAATTTCCAAACACAGACTCTAAAATGACACCCCCCACCCCCAAGCTCCAGAGGGTCTGCACAATGTTTTGCCCTTAAAACAATTTTCATTTGGACTCAGCCTAATTGCCCATGGAAAGGGCATTGACATGGGGCACCCACACATCGAAACACAGACTGTGCCCAAATAGAAGTATGAAGTGACATGGAGAGACATAGGTAATCTGTTAGAGATGATTGAAGCAAGTTTCAAAACTGCATTCTGGGGTAATCATGTGATTGCTGCAAACTTATATTTATATACGTGCAGTAGAGGCCCTGGGGTTGGGCAGTCCTGAGTTTCAACTCTGCCTGTGAACCATTGACCTTCAGCTCTTTACCCTCTTTAGTTTTGTGACCTACAAAATGAAGATATTGAGAGTTCTACCTCTTGGGATTGGCATAGCGCTGCTATTACACAAGAGCTAGAGATCTACTGGTTTAAACCAATTTAGGCATTTGTAGGTAGGATAATTGTGGCCCAGAGAGGGCATATGACTTGCCCTAAGGTCAGTAAGTAAGCAGAAGGGTGGGAACTAAGACCCAGGGCTGAGCTGGAGTATTTTCTACCAGGTTTATTTTGCCCTAAAACCCAGCTGTAGGAGCTGAGCTGGTTCATGCCTCACCTCTCATTACACAGGCCAGGCATATGTCACCCAGGTGATGATGGTGACTATTACTCAGGAAGCACGAGTATGTGGTTGGGTGGGAAGGCAGGGGAATGGGTGAGTGGTTAGAGAGCAGCAGAGGACTAGGGAGAAGTAGGAATAGTAATAGTCAGGGATCCAGCAGAGGCCTCTGGCTTGTCCTGCTTTCCCATTCAGTGGTCTCGGCTGGATTCCTGCTCTGTGTCCCTCACTTTGTCCTTATGCCCACACGCAGCAGGTGCTCAGCAAATATTATGTTGACTGAAAAACCCTCACCAAGAAGACCTTTTCAGCCCCAAGTCCAGGGCAAAAATGGAGGCCCAAGGAGGTGAGCACGGAGTTCAGATTCTCACAGCCGGACTTGGATCCCGAGGAGGTGAGTGTGGGGTCTGGAGTCTCACAGCTGGACTTGGACCTGTCTGACCCCAGAGAACACCCCAGTTCCCTAGGTTGGGGCAGTACAGTCACCAGGGCCTGGGTAGCTGCCAGAGCCCTCCTCTCAGCAGGGAAGAACTTAACAGATAGTAAGAGGAGCTCGGTAGGTACTTTTTTTGGACACAAAACACAGAGAATAGAATAGAATTCCTTCCTCTCTATGTTGGTTTGGGAGAGCCATGCTATAGAGCGAATAATTTGCTTTGCAAAACCAAATCCCTGAGTCCCTTGGCTCTGGAGCCTGCACTGATATGCTAATATGAGAAGCCCAAGAGAGCTCCTTCTGGGGCTCTGTGCTCCGGAGCATTGTGGAGGAGCTTCTGTGTTGTTCTCTCTCCCCTCCCCCCCATACACACGTGAGCAGAGGGCCTGCATATGGTGGGGACCCAGAAGGAGTCCTGAGAACCTGTAGGGGACCCAGGCGTGGTAGGCAAACAGTTGCCTTTCAAAGGTAAGAATGGTCTTCCATGGGGAGAAACGACACTGGCATGTGGGATGTATTTCAAAGTTAATCTCCCTCTCTCCTTCCGTCGCTCCTCCCCTTCCTCCCTCTTTCCATCCTTTATCACATCCACCTATCTACTCATTGACCTTTCCACCATCCTTCTCATGCAACTATCCATATTCCCATCTGTCCATCCATCCATCCATCCACTTACTTGTATTTCTAACTACTCACCCATTCCACTGCCTTCCCACCCACCCACCCAACCATCCTTTCATCTACCACCCAATCACACACTCACCCATTCACACATGTATCCATCCACCCACCCACCATCATCCATTCACTCATCTACTCACCCATTTATCCACTTATCCACCTACCGACCATACATTCATCCGTCTATCCATTCATCTGCCCACGCATCCGTCATCCCTCTATCTTCCCTTCTACTCACCCATATCCCCACCCTAACGTCTGGCTCACATATATCAGTGGTTTGCAAGATGACCTGTGGCCTGGCTCTTCACATTTTGTAGAGGAGGAAACCATCATTCCCAACAGGATGGCGCCAAGCTCAAATTCTGACTCTACTGTAGGCTGACTATATGACTACTGGGCAAGTGACCATTGCCTCTGAGCTTCTTTTCTTCTCTATAAACTTGAACTAAGGGTGCCCACTGCCTCAGGTCCAGGGTGAGGAGGAAATGAGATGCTGCCTGTAAAGTGCTTAGCATGGAGTCATGTGGCCTCTCTGTGTCCTCTCTTATCATTTGCTGAGTATTTACTGGGTGCTCATAATTATTCCCTTGACACTGACTCCCCTCACTCCACAGACAAGGAGGCTGAGTCTTTGAGAGGCTATGGGGAGGGGCAGAGCCTGGGACCCCAAACTAGGGTGGCAGGACTCCAAATCTCGCTTTTCTTGCATTCTACCACTTGGATGCTGTCCCCTGCTTTTCCACAAGCACACTTTGTAGCTGCAGGCCAAGTTCCTGAACCTGTTTCCCCACATGGACTATGAAGGGTGGACTGATCTCCAGGACCACTCTCACCCATGCCTTGGAGAGTTATGGATGTCTGAGGCTTGACACTGTACCCTCGACCCCCACCCTGGAACACTGGCTGATAAGAGGTTGCAGAGGCACGTCTACCCGACCCAGTCTCCATTGCTGTCTCTCCTGACCTGAACATCCACAGGGAAATTCCTTAACCTCTTGGAGCCTCAATTTCCTAGTCTGTGAAATGGAACATAGGCATTCCCCAAGTTACAAATATCTGACTTATGAACGAAGGCTATTACAGTAAGTTCCTGAGTTACAAACATCCCACTGGCATACAACTCGCACTTAGGAACGGAGGCTGTTACAGGTAATAAGTAACTGTACCTGTTCCAACTTACAAACAAATTAGACTTTAAGAACAAACCTATTTCATTTGTAACTGGAGAACTGCCTGTAAGAAAAGCCCTCTTCCCACTTGTGGCCATGGAATCCAATGAGGTGATGCTTGTAATGTGATGGGGAAGGGCGTTGCAGTCAGTAGAAGGGGAGTGAGTGGAACCCAGGGGCATTGTCCCCTCTAAGAGATCTGACTTGACAGGAACTGGGCAGATGTATACTGAGCCCCTGCAATGTGCCTGGCCCAGGGCCCGGCATTGAGAATACAGAGGCAGCTGAGATGGACAAGGAGCTCACATTCTCCTTGGAGGAAATGAAATAGCCAAGTCTACAAATGTATGAACAAATTCCTTTCAGAGGCAGGAATAAATCTGGTGAAGAATGTAAAGCAGAGGGGTTAGCACACCTCCAGGAGGAGATTCTGTTTAAGCTGAAAACTCGTTAAAGTGTATAGGGAAGAGTCCCAGGTAGAGGGAACAGCAAGTGCAAAGGCCCCGTGGTGGGCTCAGTCTGCTGGGGAAATGGAACCCTCCTTTGGGGTCATTTTCATGTGGCACCTGCCATATCATGTTCTATCCCACAGCTAATTACTCGTGGTGTCTTTCCTGTTACCTGGGAGAGCAGAAGCCTGCTGCCTTTTACTTCTAATTCTTCCTCATTTTAATGATCTGCATTTCAAAATTATGTCCCCACATCCCCAGGCTTCTGGGTACCAGGTATATTTCTCCAAATCCCAATAAATAAATACAGTAAATCCATGCGCTTTCAGGGATTTTTATGGGCCAGGCTGCCAGGGAAATGGGCTGGTTGCCTCAGAGGGCTGAGCTGAGGGAGCCGGGAAGGTAATTAGCTGCTGAGTTATGGGGGCCACTTGAAGTCTAATTATTGAGAGATGTGAGGCACCCGCCTCATTTGGGTCCAGATTTACATGGCGCCTGGTAGGCTCCTTCCCTAGTCATCTCCGTGGGGGTGCAGCTAGGAGGGCAGCTGGGGGGTCCCAGAGAGGAGGGACCCGACCTGAGGGACACCTGGGATGGTGCATGCCCAGAGCGGATGCTGGGCCCGGTGGCGGCGGCTGCCCCCTCGGGGAGCTGTCTCAGGCTGCAGCAGCCCAGGTGCGTTGCTTCCATTTGGTCTCTCTGGTTTGGACCTGTCTCATTCTGTTTGTTCACACGTTTCTTGCTCCTGTGAGTCTCACTTGTTCATTCATTCATTCATTCAATAAAGAGATCAGGGTTTGATATAAAGGTTCAAGACATGCCAGAGACTCTCTCATTAAACGATGTGCTTGAAAAACAGCTGGCACAATATGTGATAGATGAAAGGACTCAACAGGGTGCTGTCTCAGTGCCATAAGATCTTGCCCTGCACAGGTTCACAGGTTTAGATCGTGTGTGTGTGTGTGTGTGTGTGTGCATGACACACTCAGCCCTTCATGCACCAGGCAGGTGTTAGGTGCTCAGGGAATGAAATGTTCCATATAGGTCACTGCCCTCTGTGGTCTGGATGGCTGCAATAGCTTCCTCCTTGGTCACTCCCGGTTCTCCTCTCTCCTCCTGAGTTCTGTCCCCACATGGCAGCCCAGTGTGAGCTGCTGGACAGTGAAACAGACCATGCACCCCTCTGCCCCAGCCTTCCAGCAGTCACTCCTGGGGGAGAAGCCAGAGACCTAGAATGATCTACAGAGTCTTGACCTCCTGCCAGACTGATTTGGCTGATGTTCCCGCCACTGAGGTTTCCCAGTGGCTCCTCCCACACTCTGGACTCCTCCCACTTCTGGGCCTTTACACTCACTGTGTCCTCTGCCAGGCAAACTGTGTTCCCAGCTAAATGCCTCCCCCATTCTCTCCTCCCTGTCATGCCTCTGCTTGACTTTAAGCTCTCTATTTTTCTTGTTAGTCCATGTCACTGCCTCTTTTTGTACAACGTATTTGTTCTTTGATTGTTTTCTGTTGCCGCCTCTGCCCTCTTGCCTCCACTAGAATTCCTGCTCCACGGGGCAGATGTTCCATCTCTTTATTTCGCTGCTGTGATTTTCAGTACCTGGAGAAGTAAATGGAATAGGATAAGTGCTCAATAAATGATTTTTGGAATGAATGCCTGAGTGTGCCTTGTATTCCCAACAGCTAGTGCAATAGCTGTCTGGCACACAGTGGGGACTAAATAGTTGTTCAACTAACTATGGGGACAAGTGAACAGACCATGTGCTTAAATGGGATAAATATTATAAGCATGCATGGTTAAGGGGCCATAGCAGGGTGGGGTGCCTGTGGCAGGTTAAAGGGTGGAGGATCTTCCAAGGGCATTTTCCAAAGGGCCAATGACACTTGATCTGACCCAGGAAGGATGAGCAACAGTTTGACAGATGGTTCACGTGGGGAAGGGGCCTGCCAAGAGAAACATCACATCGCTAGAAAGACTTGACCAGCTCGGCGTCAAAATAGCGAGGAGAGGAAGGGGCCCAGGGCTGAGACAGAGACCTAATTGTGAAGGACTTTAAATGTCACACTAGGAGTTAGGATTGCATCTCAAGGCTCTCAGGGAGAACCTGAGACAGAGGAACACAGGGGGAATGACAGAGGCATATCGGGCTTAGAGCAATCTCTGTGGTGCTGGTGGACACAGTACTGTGGGTGTAAGACTAGCTAATGGTCCAGGAAGGGGACAGAGAGGGCCGATGTGAGTTGGGGACACTGGAAACCACGGAAGAGGTAGGTCTGCCGAAGGGGCGCAGATGAGACACCTGCATGACTGTAGAGGTCACACATGGACAGACTAAAATGTCACCATTTCCACACCCGGAAGACACAGCAGAGCCCAAACACCTTACCGCGAGGGACCCACCTGGCTATCAACTCAATTAGCCAGATTTCAAAAATATGGTAATTGCAGCCCCGGTCCTTCTCCTCTCCTTTCTTTTCTCTTAAAATTTTTATTATATATGTTTTTTTGACAGCAAAAGACTCTCTGATACTTGATGTGCTGTATATTAAGCAGAGTGGCAGCTGTGATATTGCCAAGCGAAACAAAATACAAAATTTACAGCAGTAAATTCTTCTCTCTTCAGGGTGGTTAATTATCTTAATTACTTTTATTATCTTTTATCTTTTAAGATCCTAAATTGCTTATTTCTGCCTCTCCTGCCAAAGGCAACCACATATCTTTTATTGGTGCATGCTGAGTAAAGACAGTCATATGTACATCTTGCTGGTGAAATTTAAAGGAAATTTGATTTACACTCAACTTTGCCTTGTGATTTTAATTGTACTAACTAGTGAAAACAAAGTTACGTGAAATATCGACCGGCTGCTGGAAACACACACACACACACAGCCTCTAAATCTGGCGAATGCTGTTCTTTTCTTTTTTCATACCTCTTCCTGCATTCTTTGTGCAACATGGGGAAAACCATTTTTCTCGAGCAAATCTTAACCCGAGAGAGAAGAATTACAGGCCTTGCAAACTGTCACACTTTCCCCGGGAAACGAGGAAAGGTGATTTGGTTTGAAATAAATCCATTCATGGTTAACATTTTAAAGCAAAGGGAAAAAAGGGGGAAAAAAAATCACCCAGCACCTAGACCCGGGGATATTTCAAGCCAGGGGATTTGGCAACAGCTCAAGCAGGGGAAGATGAACAATGCCGCAGCTAAGTCGGGAGCCGCCGGGGTGCCGAGGGGTCCAGTGCCTAGCGAGCAACTTCATTAGGGGACGTCGGCGATCTGGTTAAGAGCTCAGGTTTGGAATAAATGGCTCAAGGTTGGCGGAGGGCAGAAGAAGTCCAGGCCAAATGTATCCTGGAATTCGGAATTCCTGTTTGAGATTAGAGCATTGCTCTAGGAGGTCATCCTGTAGAGCAGGGGTCCTCAAATTTTTTAAACAGGGGGCCAGTTCACTGTCCCTCAGACCTTTGGAGGGCCGGACTGCGGGCCCCAGGATGAGTCGGCTGGTAAGCAGGATGGGCAGTGGTGGCAAAAACACCCAGCGGGCCGGATATTTAAATGTCCTCAGCAGGCCTCATGTGGCCCACGGGCCGTAGTTTGGGGACATCTGCTATAGAGCCTTGCCTGGGAGTTATAACTTGGGAGTCAGGTGGACCTGAGTTTAAACCCTGCCTCTGCCAAGTTTGGGGTGTGTGGCTGGGGCACACCCCCTAATCTCTCTATGCCTCAATTTCCTTATCTCCACAATGTGGGTGGTAGTAATGGGACTTCTCCCTTGGGGTTGTAGTGAGGATTGAATAAAATGATGATGATGATGTGTGTGTGTGTGTGAGATGCCATGAGCTCTGCTGTCCCCTCAGTGTGATGGGAAACTAAAGCTCCAAGAGGTCAAGTCACCTGCCTCAGGTCACACGGGTTCATGCAGGGAGAAGGTCACATCATTCCACTGTCCCATCGGAGTCCATCTGGGGTACATGGTTCCGCAAACTCAGCTGGGGAGCTTCCAGACCAGGTGGGGAAAGGTGTGAGAGAGAGACCCAGACGGGAGAGGGTGGGGTGGGGTGGAGAGCAGGCTCTTTACTGGGTGAGAATGAGTATCTGTAGTTTCCTTTGCTGCAAGCCCTCTGGTGAGGTGAGGTGAGCTGTCACTCGGGAGGGGCAGGTACCTCTTTCTTGTCTCTGTTCAAGGATAGCAATGCCGTGTGTAAGAGCATCAGTGAGGGGTTCTTTGAGCTTTATCAAGGATTGGGACCCCATGTCTTGGAGGCAATACCTGCTCACTAGCCTGGTCTGTTGAGAGACTTCCCTGTCCCTGTCCCTCAGCCCCTCTGCTTGTCCCACCCTTCCTTTTACTGTCTGTGGTTCTTGGTGAGCTGACTGGGGGCCTCCCCAATTTCAGCACTGGAAGGCCCACATGCCCTGAGCCCTGTATCACATGCCACAGCCCTGTCGGCCACCTTGTATCTTGGGCATTTTCTCCTTGAGGGTTCTCTTGGCCTTTTTCTGGGTCTTGGCACTTCGTCTGTGATTCTGTTTCCTCCCACCATTTCTCTTCCTTTCTCTCATGGGCCCTGATCCCCTGTCTCTGTCCCCACTCTCTGGAAGGACGGCCAGGTTAAGAGACTGGGGTCAGAATGGGGTGGAGGCTGTCTGGGAGGGAGAAGGGGCTTGTGTGTGGGGAAGGGGCTGCCTTGTCCAACCCCATGGAAATATCCTTTAAGTGCTCCTGGGGTTCTGCGTGTAGCCTGCTTTTCCACATGCTATCTGTCCATGCTGAGCCCACGGAGAAGTGAGTGTGTGAGTGCTACATGTGTATGTGTGTGTGTGTGTGTGTGCAGGCGCTCAGAGAGGGTCTGCGGAGGCCCTTTCCTGGTGGGCAGGGAGCCTGACGCCCTTCTGCCAGAGGACGTCCAGAGCTGTGGAGCTCTCTGGGTCTGTGGCCTTTGGGGAATCTGGGGGCAGCATCCATAAGGGCACAAGGAGGTAGAATTTGGGGGCTGAGGGGTCAGGATTGCCACTGCCTCTGAGGGTCCTTTTGGGTAACCACTTACCAAGTGTGGCCAGCAAGCACATGGCATGTGGGACCGCGGCATTAAATGTCAAATTTAATTTAATTTAATTTTGATGATTTAAAATTAAAACCCGATACTCTATTCAGTCATTGAGAAATGTCTAATTATGTTAACTTGGCCACATAGACCTACATTTCCAACCATCGTGTCTGACTTGAGATGCGCTGTGGGTACACACCACATTTCGAAGACTCGGCACCAAGAATGAGGCGAACGCTCTGGTTAGACATTTCTGACATTGGTTGCGTACTGGAATGATAATACTTCTGATATGTGGGGTTAAATAAAATATATTATTAAAATTAATTTCAGGGTTTCATTTTGCATTTTAAAAGGTTGCATCTAGAAAATGAAAAATGGCCCATGTGAGTCACATTCTGTTCCTCCTGGACAAGGCCAGTCTGGAACTTGAGGACTGTCCCTGTCACCAAGGAAGTACTTGGCCAGCTCCATGGCACTGAGGCGTGAAGCCACCTTGTACGTGGTTGTTTTTTTCCTCTTGACTGTTCCCTTACTGTAGAATAAAAAGAAAATATTCCACTCGACTGAAGTGAGCAATTTTTAGAATGGGAGGCTTAGTGAAACCTCAGGCTGGCGAGGTTGATTGGGAGCCTCCCCCACTGGAGCCCGCTCTATTCCTTGTCTATTCCGAGCGTCTCCGAGGGGCGGAGGGTGATGTCTGTCTGCATGGGGAGTTGTTTGTAGACTGTGAGGTCTAATGTTCCCTCCTTTTGCTGCTGGATGGAGCTGGTTGGGTCAGAGTCCCCTCTTCTTGGTTCCCCAGGCTGGTGTGTCACCAGGAAGGGATTGGCCAAGGGCCCAGGTAGATACACTGGACCAGGGAGGAAGATGGCCAGTACTCCCCTGGTGACGGGGACACTCCTCAAGTTCCATAGCGGGCATGTTCTGGGTGTCTCTTATGTGTTAGGTAGTAGGAGAACAGGCCCTGGGGGTTCCAGCCTTGGGAGGTGGGGGAGACAGCTTTTGAATAACACATGCTCAGCTAAGCAACACTGCTTGCTTGTTGATATGAACATTACCTCATTTAATTGTCATGTCAGTTCTACGAGGCCGGGCTTAATGCTCACTCCATGTCACAGAAGAGCATGGGGCCAGAGAGATGGGGAGCTGTGCCCAGGGTGTGTATATGTTAGAGTTGGGGCTCCAAGACTCACTTGTGTGGCTCCCCAGTCCTGTAATCTCCTCTGAGCTGCCTCCTTGTGGCTTGGCATTGGAGGTGGCCTGCCCTTGTGTGACCTCACTTGCTCCCTTCCTAGCCCAACCTTCTTTCACAGCACTCTCTGAATCTGTCTTCCCTGCTTTTAGTGAAAACCCTGGGTGAACGAATGTATATTTTTAGCCTGAGCCACCTCTCGGGATAATGAGTGTCATACGTTGACTTCCCACTGAGTGAAGTGCTATAGCACGTTAATTTTTCCTAAAATGCCTTTGAGTGTCCCTGGGAGATGTAGGTGAGAGAAGAGAAGTTTATTCAGCTTCCCTCCCACCTGCATTCTCCCCATGGAGCCTCAGTGTCTCCGAGGGGCGGCCCATGGCCTCCAATGGAGCCACTGTGCCTTCTCCCTTCCTGCTCTGTGTGAGGCTGTGGGCAAGGGAGGCCAGGTCTTTATTTGCTCCTCTGTAAAAGGAGAACGAAGCCATGGAGCCTGCAGGGTGCTCCACTGAGGGGTGTGCAAGGGCCGAGAGCCTAGGGAAGCCTCCCCGCCCGGCTCAGCTTTGGCATGGCTGTGCTTCATGGATACCCGGGGAGTGGGAAAAGGATGCATGAGAATATAATTTTTAGATCTCAAATACAAAAGTCAAGGTATGTCAGCCAAAGTCCTCATGTGGCCCTGACACCTCTCTGTCCTCATCCTCTTTCCCTCCCCCCTCCTCCCTCTGCTCTAGCCCCCCTGACCTCTGAGAGGCCAGGCATACTTCTGCCCCAGGGCCTTTGCACTGACTGTTACCCACACGCCCCCAGCCTGAAACACTCTTCCTCCCAGTATCTGCATATTTGCCTCCTTTAGGTTGTTGCTCAAATGCTACCTTCTCAATGAGGCACCCCCCAGACCACCCTATCGAAACTCACAACATTCTCCCCTGAATTTTTCCCACTCTTTCTATTTTGTTCCCTATAGCATTTATCAACTTCTAGCAAATTCTATAACTTACCTATTTATGATGTTAATTTTGGTTATTTTTAAGGGCAGAGATTTTTAATCTGGGAGGTTCCCTACTGCATCTGCAGCACCCAGAACACTGCCTGACACACAACCCTGCTTAGACTGCCTGACACACAACCCTGCTTAGTGCAAGTTTGCCTCGGGATTCTCACTTAATTCTCCAATCAGACTGTTGCAAATTCATGTATCACACGAGGTCAGACAGTTAAGTTCGTGAACACATCCTAGAAAAAAGTGCCATGTACTTCATTGCTGAGTATCACCATGGTCACCTTCAAAGCACTCCCCTCGGGAAGCTGTGCACCAATGCCAGTGCCTAGTTCAACCTGCAAAGCAATTTTGAAGCTCTTTTTCTGGACTGGCCATCAGAGCTGTCATTGTACAAGGTCTGACAATGAAGTTCATGAACTCATCCTAGAAAAACGGCTTTGAAGTGTGGACTAGGCGCTGGTGTCGGTGCCCAGCTTCCCACGGCGAGTGCTTCCCAGGTGACTGTGCTGACCCTCAGCAGTGAGGTAGCAGCACTTTTTGTAGGATGAGTTTGCAAACTTTGTTGTCCAACCACATAGATGTGTGTGGAGTTAAGGCATCATCTTTATCCTCCTCTTTCTAAGCATTGCTGCCAGCTTGGTTAATATTATTATGCAACAAACCTAACAGCAAAAATATAATTGGGGGAGATTTCCAGGCTCAAACACAGTTATTAATAAACTGATGCCCCCTCACCCCCCGAGGATGGCATTACATTAGACTGGGTGCCTCAGACTCACATCCAGATAATTCTGGCTAGGAAAGGACAATCTATACCCACCTGCTCAGTTCACAGGTCATGAGAGTGAGGGTCTTCATCTCTGAATTTAGACCCTGAAATCTGACTTTCTGGACAGCTTTGGCTGGTCCTCCACACCTACCCCATCTCCTGCCCAAACCCCATTCAAAAAGACTTTCTTAAAGAAGGCTGGTGTCCAAGGTCTGCAAGGAGATAGAGACTGTCCGAAGGGATGTGGGGAAAACTAGACAACAGGGTTGGGAGGCCTGTGGATTCGAGTGTGGCTCACCTCATTAGCCTGTGGCCCAGATTTAGATGTCATTATGTTTATTTATTTAAGAATAATTTGTAGTTTTTATTTTTTGATGAATAAAACTGTTTTAAACATATGGGGAAAAATCAACTTCATGAGAGTCAGAAAAAAAGAAAAAAATCCAGAAGATACCATTTTCACCTAATTTTTAAAAAGCAATTTTTTTTTTAGTTGTTAAGGTGATGTGTTTCTACATCTTTGATTTAAAAAAATGTCTAATTTTAACAAAAATTATTATAACAGTGGAGAACTTTGTTCTGTGCTGACCAATGCTCAGGTTGGCACCTAGGACCTTGACTGTGTTCTAATTTCCCCACCATTGCCGTCTGAGGTGTGTTTAGGCCCATTTTACAGATGAGGAAGTGGAGGCTCAGAGATGGCAGTTATTTGCCAAAGTTACAGAGTCGGTTAATAGAAGAAGAGAGATCTATTTCAAGATTGAGCTTTACATCTCTATGTTCTGTGCAATTTCTTATAAAGAGTAAAAATATGGACTGTGGTAGGAAAAATTTCCACAAAACAAAACAGAAGCAATGCCTTAATTTCCATTTCCATCATTGTAACTAGCAGGTATTTTATTGTTCTGTTGTTTTAGTGTCTTTGTCCCGTGCCTGTTTTTTCCCTTATTTATTTATTTTTTTGTACTCGGCATATTTGCTATATAATTTTGTGTCTTTTTTTCCCCCTTTTCAATTACTATTATGTTGCAGTTATGTCTCCATGTCGTGACTCACTTTTGGGAACACTGGAATGGCTGTGTATCCTCTTACAGACAAGACAGAATTCATTTTTCATTTTCTCTTGGGTGGACATTTAAGTCACTGCCCATTGGGGGGCTCATAGTTAATGTTACAGGGAGCAGGCTCTTGGTGGCTCCTTTTCTTCTGATATCTAAAATGTTCCTCAGAAACTGGAGAATAGGGCCGGGCATGCTCTACTTACAAAGAGCTTGGGATACAGCGCCACGTTGCTTCAAAGACATGCCGTCCTCACCACCAGCAGTGCACGAGGGGCCCTTCTCACCCTGTCTTGGTTTACATGGACACATCCCCTTAATGACCAGGGGAAAAAAAGTGCTTTTTAAAAATGAGGTGAAAATGGTATCTTCTCACTTTAATGTCTTTTTTTCTGACTTCCACAAAGCTGAGCTTTTCCCCATATGTTTGTTAACCAGATATGTTTCCACTTTGGTAAAGAGTCTGTTTATGGGAGGAATAGTCTCAAAGTTAAAATAGCATTTGAAAAATATTCAGAAGAAATTACGATGGAAACTAGAAACCAGGCAACAAACCCTGAGTTTGTCCCTTAAACTCATCAGGCTGATTTTTCTCCCCTCTTTGGACATAAAAGGTACAGATGCACCCTGGGTGTGGGGGGCTGGAAAGACTGGAATGAGGGTAGGGGTCCCCACACAGAGGTGGCCCTTGAGTTGGGGCGTGAGACTCACCCACCATCCTGAACTCAGATCCCACCCGCCTCCTTTCCAGGAATATACCCAGGCAGTTATGTGTCATTGTGTTCTGGTTAGGCTGGGTACAGAAGGGCCAGTATAAGGACAGCCCCTATCCCAGCCTTGTGGTGTCAGGGAGGTAGCCATCGGGGGAAGCAGGAGAGAACCTTGCCATCCCGCACTTGCAGGTGCTCCCTGGCCACCATCATTGCTTGCTGGGAGGGACCAGATCAGACTCTCCCCTATACCTGATTCTGTCCCTCCCCTATGGGGGGAGCCCTCCTTCCACCCTAAGTCACGCCAGCCTCCTTCACTCAGCCCTCTTAGGCTTTCCAGCCCTGCTGCTCCCTGTCCCCTCTCCCCAGGAGCAACTACTTTTCTGTTCCTCAGACACCTCAGTGCACTTTGCACATGTTATTCCCTCTGCTTGGAATGCTTTTCCCCAGATCTGCAAAGGGCTGAAAGTCACCACCTCCAGGAGACTGCCCTGATTGCTGCTCAATCTTCCCCTCCCAAGACCCTGTTTCTTCCCTTCACGACTTTGAGCTGCTTCAGAAATGTCCTTGGTTCCTCTGCCTAACATTGATTCTCCAGGGCTGCCTACGATCCCCCAGGGAGCTTTTAAAAATACTAATGGCCCGTCCCCACCCCCGCGCAATTAAATCAGGACCTCTGAGGTAAATCGGGACCTCTGAGGGGTAGGTGGGGGCCTGAGTTATGATTTAAAAGCTCCCTGGGAGACTGCTGCACAGCCGGGGCTGAGACCATGATTATAGTGTGCGATGTAGTTGCCCATTTACTGCTCAGTTATTGACTGTCCTACTTGTCGCACCCCATGCATCACAAGTAGCAGAAACCACAGCTCTCCGCTCAGAGCCTAGCACCTTACCTGGCACATTGGAGATGCTCAGTTCAGGGAATGATTTTTGTTGTTGTTGTTGTTACAGTTTTGCCTGGGGCCAGGTTTGAACCCGCCCCCCTAGGTATATGGGGCCAACGCCCTACTCACTGAGCCACAGGTGCCGCCCTTCAGGGAATGACTTTTCTACAGAAACCCTGGGCTTATGCAACTCAGCCATTGCAGAATCTATGCTATATCCGAGGACCTGCCAGTAGTTCCGAATGGCTAGGACGAATGATGAATGGGTCATAGCATTGTCCCCATTTTCCAGATAAGGAATTGAGGGCTAGATGGAGGAAGCCACTTGGGCACTATTTCCAGCGTGGATTAGAGGAACGCAGTAAACGTTGGGATAAAGAAGGAGCGTCCATTTGTCAATTCAAAGACTGACAATTAAGATTTGAGAAAAAAATGGAAGAGAAATTAGCAGGCCCTGCATCTATTTCTTTTGAAAAAAAAATAAATCAAGGGACTGCATGTCTTTAAGGCAGTGAATGTGGGTGAAAAAATAAGGCAGCTCATTCTGCGGCCGCTCTCCGGCTTGTCTGTATTCCTGCCGGCAGCCCGGCCCGCATAAACATTCGGCACGCAGCACTTGCAGACACTTTTTAATAGAATCGCTTAAAACAATTAATTACCAGAGTTTTCATTCAAGCTGCAGTGCAAAAGATACGCCGGCAATAAAAGGCATTTATCCGCGGGTTTCTCGAGGCCTGTTTGTTATTAAGATGTAAATTAAATCATCACAGATGTTCCATTTTTTAATCTAGGCCTGGGAAGATCAGGGCCAAGCGTGGCCTAAACGGGTTTATTTCATTACCCGCACATTCATTAGAAACCCACCGTCTTATTGGATATCATTTTTCTTGGGTGACTTTTTTCTTCCTTCTTAAACAAATTATCAGAATAATTTGTTCATTTCCCTTTTTATTTGTTCTTAGGGCTCCCGAGCTCCAGCGTGGGGTCTGAGGGCTAGGCCTGGTCTGTGGATTGTTTGGGGGGTTCTACGTTGGGGGAGTTGTTTGCCCTCCTGGAGGCGGGACAGACTCAGCACCTCTTCCAGGTGTGGAGTTTTGGGGAATCATCTGGAAATTTTTGGAAAACAATTCCTTTCCCTAATAGTGATATACTGGGGAGTAGAATTGGTATTCTTGGCTCTGGCTCATAAAGAGTTTAATTTCTGAGTGGGAAGAGATGTCACATGATTAACAGCAGCGCCCCCCCCCACCCCCACTGTCTACACTTACTCTCTCAGCCATCATGGAGCACTTGTCACCCTCCAAAGTTCCCTGTGGCCCTCACCTGCTTCTTTGCATATATCCCGTCTCCCTGTCGGGCTACAACCCCCTTGGAAGTCAGGACTCTCTGTTGTTGCCCATGGTATGTTCAGAGCCTAGCATAGTGCCTGGCACATAGTAGATGTGCAATTAAAACATAAATGAACTTCTAACAGTTACTATTTCAGTGCTTGTATGGTGCTTAACACATACAATCTCTTTTTTATTTTATTTTATTTTATTTTTTTGCAGTTTTTGGCTGGGACCGGTTTGAACCCACCACCTCCAATATATGGGGCTGGTGCCCTACTCCTTGAGCCACAGGCACTGCCCAACACATACAATCTCATATAATCACCTCCCAAACTACAGAAGAGATGCTGTTACTATCCTCATTTTAGCAGTAAAGGCAGCCTGTTGCACAGGAGTACAGGAATCTGCCCAAGGTCTCATGACTGATGAGTAGAGGAGTTAGGATTTGCACCCAGGTCTTCCTGGCTCCCAGTCCCTGTGATTCAACCTCACTGTTCTACTGGTGGGCATATTGGGTGTTGAGTCCAAAATTACTTGGAATGTTTAACATGCATTTATTTAGAGCCAAACATGGTGCTAGGCTTAGGGAAGTACTTCGAGTGGTCCAGGAAGTAGCAGTTACCTTGGAAGAAGGTAGCATTATTTGCTCACCATCCGATGTCACCATCTGATTTGCAGATGTGGGAGCCGCAATGCAGCTGTAGATGGCCGAGACTCAGGTCCCTTGTTCGAAAAGGATAAAAATCTGAGCCATAGATGACAGAGCATTAAACCAAGCCCCAGGTCTTGGAGTTCTGAGGGACTGCACAGGTCACATGCCAGTAACCCGGCCCTGCGTGAGTTCTTTCCACCACATACTCAGAGGCAGGACCATCCTGGACAATGTGCCTCTCCTTTCAGGGGTTCTCAATCTTCCTAATGCTGCAACCCTTTAATACAGGTAAGCGGGGTTGAGACCCACAGGTTGAGAACCGCTGATGGTCCCACACTCTCTCTCTCTACAACTGCCCCCAAATTATCCTCATCCAAATTTTTGGTGGAATTAAGCCATCTTAGCTTGTGCAAGCCTCATAAACAGGAGATGATTAATCTATCTGATCACCCCCTGAGGGCAGTCACTGTGTTCCGGGCTTGCTCTTTGATTATTTCCTTGCATTTCCACAACAGCAGAACCAAGTAGACATCCCTAGTCCCACTGCATAGTGAAGGAAACAGAGAGGTGCAGTGACTTGCTCAAGGTCACACAGCCAGTGGGTTCCAATCCTCCTCTCTTCGGTGGCTCCAGAGGTTGACAAACTTGCTTCTTTTTTAAAAGTAATCTTTGACAGAAGCCTCAAGTTCCAACAAAGTAGGAGCCCAAGAGATTCTTCTGAGGCTTACCCCTAATACCTAGTGGCTGCAGGTGGAGCAGGGACATTCTTTCCCAGAGGTATGCTCCTTTCCAAGTTCAAACAGCTATTAAGAGGCACATGAACTTGGGTCTGCTAGTATTGTTGGGCATCTTCTCCTGCCAGAAATCAGAAGGCATTTGTTCCACCTTTTTAACTTCTGAAGTCAGGGCAAATGCACAGTTCACCTAGACCCTAGACCTTGCCCAGGGAAGGGGTACCCAAGACCAGCAGAGCAAGAGGGCCCTGGAGAGGGCAGTGATGGGGATGCTGAGGCCCACAGAGGGGAAGGGGCCCTGCCGGGCTGCAGAGAGAAGACCATCTCGCAGAAGCACCGGCCCAGATAGCCCCCTCCCGCTCAGTGGCGCACTGTGTACCGGCGTGCAGCTCCCTGCTGTGAAATGATCATTTTCTGCTTCCTGCCTGTGGATGGTTTCATGTTTTCATCAAGTTCTGCGGAAAAAGAATGGGAAAATATCGTGGCTTTTATCCCCCCTGCGTGCTGCAGAAATTGCCTTTTTATGAAAGTCCTTGTGGTTTCTTGAGTATTTCACGAACTCTCGGAGCTGTGAGGCCCCTTCAACACAGCAGTTTCTCATTCCCAAACTTCTCAGCTTTTGGAAACTCCAGACAAACCAGGTTGGAGTTTTGGAATAGAGTAGGAGTAGGGCCAGCGGGCAACCTAGATGGGGAGATGCCTGGGGAAGCAGTGGGGACCGTGCATATGGCTCCAGCTCCCAGGCTGCAGTGGGAGGAAGTGGCTCCCTTCCTCTTGGCACCCAGAGGAGAGAGGGTATCCTGCAAAAAGCCACAGGCTTGGTGAGCAAATCAGGTTTCAAACCCTATCTGAGCAGGCTGAGTGACCTTGGGCGATTGCCAGGACCTCTCTGAACCTGATTCCTCATCCATGAAATGTTATGGTGACGCCGACCACGTAGGAGTGTTATGAGGATTAAATGAGAGGCTGTTTATGAAGCCCCCAGCATGGTGCCGGCACACAGCACGCTCTCAGTGTGGGACAATTGGCCACAAACCACCTCGTTTCCCTTCAAGTCGTTTTAGGACAAAATAAATAAATAAATAAATCTCATGAGATTTAAATCTCTTTTTTATACCCCCCTCTGCCTCCCCCAATTGGTAAATGCTGAATGTATAAATAGTTTCAAAAAAGGCTTGGACAAATTCCTGCATAATTGCACCGCTGAGTTATTAAAGGTAAGACACCTGCTCTGAGACACTTAGCAGGCGTCTGCTCGCATGTCCCTGGGCCCTGGATTTGGCTCTGGCTCCCTTTTTGAAGCCAGTGTGGCTGGCACCAGGAGGAGCTGGGCTTGGGTGTGTGGTCCGCCCAGCCAAAGGCCTTTATCATTATGCAGAGTTAACTGAAGGATTAATACATTTTTTTTTTAATTAAATGTTTCTTTTTCTTTTCAAAATTAAGTTCCTTGTAATAAGTGGGTAGGTGCAACCTTAAAGAACAAAATATACACATATACAATGCACATATACGCACACACTTGTGCTTTATTGTATATTTTATATACATTGCAAAATATATTTTAAATCCTTGAGTAAGATTTTACTCCTAGGTACCAACTGGTGTCTTTCTCACTGTTTTTTTTTTTTTTTTTTAACTGTTTAGCTTCAAGTTCCCCGCAAAAATCACAAAACTAGGAGTGTTTAGCAGCTAAGAACAAAGCCACAAGGGGAAAAAGAGAAAAAACCAGACTAGCAAGGAATTGTAAGAAATAGGAGTAGACCACAGAAGGACATATTTTTGCAGAATTTTCTTTCCTGAAGTGATGTTATTATAAAACATTACGATGAATTTTGCTCCTTTGTGGGCATTGTCCATAAATTCCTTCTTTGGTTTCTAAATAAACTTCTATTTGATACATTACTTTTCAGAATTGAGAGTAAGGACATATTTGGTCAACATTACAGAAATTTTCTGAACAGGGTAATTCATCTGTTTTATTTTTTGCCTGGGCTTCTAGGAAGGTTCTAAGCAAGATTTTATTTCTAATGCCAGAACATTCTTATCTATTTTTCTGGGGACCATTTTTTTTTCTTTTGAATTCTTACTGTATCCAAATAAGAATACAATAAGTTTTATGGTACAATTCTTTTCACTTTTGTAAGGAAGTTTCTGAAGTTATATTTTTCCAAAAGTAATGGGGTACCAATATTATTTTTTAAAAGTAGAGAACATGAATCTGATTTTTCTTTTCTTTGTAGTGTTTAATTCAGTTGTTAGTTATGCAAAATTATTATATGTGCCATGCTTTGTATATACCAAAGGATTTATCTCATACGGACTTTATGCCAAGGTATGTTTTTTTGAGGAGGTCATCAAAATAGGAGCATAATATGCCCATGAAATAATTTGAAGTCCCTACATTGCAAAATATAAACAGCATTCAATCTCTTCACTCTGAGGGCAAGATGCCCTGTGGCTTCAGCTGGGCATTTGAAACACTTGGGCCAACCAGTGAAGGTGGAGCCAGCTAGCAGGCAGACACCCAGGATCTGCAGAAAGACAAAGACCCAAGTCCTCTGTGTTACTGAGGAAGTGCTGTTTCAGCTCCTCTCTTGGGGTGCTAGGGAGCTCAGGGTGGATTTTTCAGCCACATGTCTGCTCATCCACATTCTAACCTGAAGGGCAGGGAGGGTGCATTCACTGGGGCCTGGGCACATTCTCCTGTTGCTTGAGTCTCGGGGATTGCCAGCACAACAGTCGTGAGAAATCAGCCCTGCGTCTGCGTCCCTTGGGCACGGTGCTTAAAGCACCTTGCTTATCTCTTTTTATTCTATTAAATTTTCTCTCCTTTCCTCTTCTTTCCCCTTCTTTGTTTTTTTTCTTCCCTCTCCCTTTTTCTGTCTCTTGAATGGCTCATCTATTCCTCTTCCTCCTCATCTCTTTTCTCTCCTTCCTTTCCTCTGATCTCTCAATCTTTTTCTTTTCTTCTTGTCTCTGGCTGTTTTGCTCATTTCCCTCACTTTTTCTCCTTTGTTTCTTGGTACCACTCTAATCTCTCTGTCGTCTTTGCTTCACCCTCGTTCTTTCTTCTTCCTTTTTGAACCTCTTCTCCGTTTCCTTTCTACTTCTTTCTTTTCTCTCTTCTTCTTCTCTTCTCTGTGCCCCACCAGTCTCCTCCCACCTCCCTCTCCATCTCCTTCTCTCTCTCTTTCACACACACACACACACACACACACACACACACACACACACACACGTTCCTATGAGAACATGGCCGTGGATCAGGGACCAGACACTTTGTGACTTTGGTATGTATTCAAGGTACAGTGTCCTTACTAACCTGACAGACCAAAAAAAAAAAAAAAAACTCACCCAAGTCTTGCAAGCACTTTGATGCTGAAAGCCTGTGTTTGACACGGGTGTGAGGCACCTTGAGGCTCTTATATTGATTAGCTCGAAGGGGAATTACCTCCTCTCCCAGACCTGTCAGTGTTTTCGACATTTCTGAAAACGATAGGAGACTGGGAACAAAAACCGCCTCTCCGGGCTCCCTGACATCCTGTGTTAAGCAAAGGCACACGTCTCGGTGGATTTTCTGGAGGCCAAGATTCCATCGTGGCTGAAGGTCAGACGTTTTGGCTATTTCAAAAGATGGGGTGGCCAAGATGGAAAGGTGAGGGGCTCCGCATTGGGCCTCAGGTTGGACACACCTGCAGCTGGTACCCCGCCCGCCTGCCTGCCCCTGCCCCTGCCTCTGTCCCCATGTGTCCCTCATGTGTAGAGCTGCTCACACTCCCTGGATTGGGTACCCCTTCTGCATTGGACTCCCCAGCTATAGGGAAGCACTTGGGGATGTGTGGAGGCTGATAGTCTGGATTTGCTGTCTTGGCTCATTCATTCATGCCTTCATTTATTCAACAAGCATTCATTAAGTGCCTATTGTGTACAAGGCAAGTAGCAGTGAATACTGACGAAATCCTCACACTCAAGGACCTTGCACGCAGCTGTGGAGACAGAAATTATAAGAGGGTAAGAAGGACCTTAGCAGGCGTGTCAGTCCATTTGTATTGCCATAAAGGAATAGCCAAGTCTGGGTAATTTATAAAGGAAAGAGGCTTTGTAGCTCACGGCTTCTCAGGCTGTGCAAGAAGTATCACACCAGTATCCAGGTCCGGCTGGGGCTTCAGGGAGTCTCTACTCATGGCAGAAGGTGAAGGGGAGCAAAAGAGAGAGGAGGGGTTGCCAACCTCCTGTAAACAACTCTTGTGTGAACTAATAAAGTGAGAACTCACTGTTATCTCAGGGAGGACACAAAGACATGGGAGATCCTGCCCCATGACCCAGGTACCTCCCACCAGGCCCTACCTCCAACACTGGGGATTAAATTTCAACATAAGATTTGGAGGGATCAAATATCCAAACCAGATCAGCAAGTAACTCTGGTCAGGTACTTACCTATGAGGCAGCAATTCCACTTCACGGCATACACCCAAGGTCACGAAGTGCCTATGTTCACCAAGTATTTCAGTAGCTGTATTGCTAACAGCCACCCATTGCCCATCAGAAGTAGACTGGATACAGAGATCGTGGTCCATGTGCACGATGGAATACTCTATAGTAATAAGATGAGTGCTCTACAAACTACACACAAAAATGAGGGTGAACCTCACAAATGTAACACTGAGTGAATGAAATGAGACACAAAAGAGAACGCACTGTTTGGTTCCATTTTATAAAAATTGAGAACAGAGGAAGCTAATGCATGGTGCCAGTGGGCAGGACATGAGTGTTTGGGGTGGATATTGAGTGGAATGGGGCACAAGAGCAGCTTCTAGGGTGCCAATAGTATTCTTTTTTTCATGTATACATTAATACATTAATGGAGTACAATGTGCTGGTTTCATATAGAATTAGGAATGCTTACATCACTCTGGTTAATATATACCTCATCTCATTTATTTAATAATTGTGTTAAGACATTTATACTCTATACTAATAGATCCGACATGTAACCCTTGCATTATGCACCATAGGTGTGATCCCATCATTCATCCTACCTTGATCTGACCTCTCTCCTCCTTCATTTTGGGCCATAGTTGTGATCTATTCTTCATAAGAAAGTGTGAGTGATTGTAAATTGGTTTCATAAAAGTACTGAATACTGGATACTTTTTCTTCCATTCTTGAGATACTTTACTGAGTAGTATATGTTCCTGCTCTATCCATGTAAATGTAAAAGAGGTAAAGTCTCCATCTTTTTAAAGGCTGCATAATATTCCATGGCATACATATACCACAGTTTATTAAATCCATTCATGGGTTGATGGGCACTTGGGCTTCTTCCATGACTTGGCAATTATGAATTGAGCTGCAATAAACAATCTGGTGCAAATATCTTTTTAAAAAGTGATTTTTTTTGTCTTTTGGATATACACCTAGTAGAGGAATTGCAGGATCAAACAGCAGGTCTACTATTAGATCCCTGAGTATTCTCTATACTTCTTTCCAAAAGGGATGTATTAGCTTGCACTCCCACCAGCAGTGCAGAAGTGTTCCCTTTCTCCATTCTTTTCTCTTTTTTTTTCCTATTTAGAGTCTACTGTAGTCCTGGGTTCTTTTTCAAGATTTTTTCCTTTTTTTTCATATTAATATGAGGATACATATGCCTAGATTACATTGCTTGCATTTTAAGGTAAGGTCCAAGTTGTAGTTGAGTCCTTCACCCAGGAGGTGTGCCATATACCCCTATCTTGTACCTCTTAGATGGGAACTCCTCCCCACTTCTCCCTTCTTGGATATAATTGTGTCTTTCTCTCTTGTGAGCCCATAGTTGTTAATCTACTAGTTTCCACTTAATAATGAGTACATTAGATACTTAATTTTTCATTATTGAGATACTTTACTAAGGAGAATGTTCTTCAAATCCATCCATGTAATACAAAAGATGCAAAGTCTCCATTTTTTATGGCTGAGTAATATTCTATGCTATACGTATACCATGGTTTATTAATCCATTCATGGGTTGAAGGGCGCTTGGGTTGTTTCCATGTTCCTTTTAGCCAGATATCGAATCCTGGGTCATCTCAAATAAAACACAGAATCTCCTAAACACATTATGATTAGCCTGGCCAAAGTCAAAATGAAAGAGAAAATTCTGCAAGCAGCCAGGTGTAAGCTCCAACTGACCTACATTTGTACTCATATATTCTATTTCTTAATCTGGGTGCCAGGTACATGGGTGAAGTTTCTCTGAGTTGTGGATTCTACTATACATGATCTGTGCCTCTTCATTGCTTCTGTATTATATATTATGCTTTGTTTTAAATATTTTGCTAGGAAAAAGTAAATCATAGAGGACTCTCAGCTGCATGGTTGACAGAGCTGGTATCAACTTGCCTCTCTCCCAATACAAACACAGAAAACTCACCTAAAATATATTAAGTAATAATAAAATGATAATACAATTATTAAAAAAAAAAATCTTCCCAGCATGATAAAAGACGGAAAAAAGACTGAGGTCAAAACCAGAGCCATAGGCGAAGTTGACCATAAAGCAGCAGCCTGGTGTTGGGACCCCAGATCTTAGCGTCAGGGGCAGAGCAGACCCTGAGATTGGGGTCTAGGGTCCTAATATCATGGGGGACTAGAAATGCAACAAGTCAGAGGGCTTGGAAACAAGCCCCCGCGTCTCCTCCACAGAAGTGCTCCTGGATCACATAGACTAAAATAATGCATCCCTCTCTCTAGCCCACAGCAGCAGGTAGGAACCTGGCAGTATGGCCCTTTAGGTAGAAGTTATAAAGAAACATAAGGGTAGAAAGAACATTTTCCCCAAAGTACTTTCAACCTTATGCTGCCCCATGTACAAATACAGGGTACAAATGTCCATTTCTCTGTAGTGTGAGCAACACAAATGAGATAGAAACGTAAGAAGGGGCCCAGGAAAATTTAAATCCCTTGAGCTGCAAAGTAGGAAGCCAGAAAGAAGTCACTATAAATGGTGCTCAGCGCACACTAGAATCACCCAGAACAATGAGCTGTGCTGAAGATGAATTCACATCGAGAATTATAGACAAGCAGAGGAAACAAATGATCCCAGGAGAGCGCCTGCAGCACGAGCAATTAATGAAAAATTAATATGCGGAAAGCTCAAACACACAGAGTAGTCTGAAAGGGCTCCATAAAAGAGTGATATTTAAAATGATTAAAAGTATAAAAGCAATATAAGAAAATATAATGAAAAAGAAGGAGATATAAAAGGCAGATTTACAAAAGAACCAAGGAATATTATAAATACATTATCTACTCACAGAAATTAAAAACTCAGTGGGACCAGGTGTGGTGACACATACCTGTTATCCTAGAACTTTGGGAGGCTGAGGCAGGAGGATTGTTGAGGCCAGGGGGTTCATAACCAGGCTGGGCAACATAGCAAGAACTGACTTCTACAAAAAAAAATTTTTTAAAAAAATATCTAGGTATGTTGGCACATGCCTGTAGGCCCAGCTACTTGGGAGGTTGAGGTGGAAGTACTGCCTGAACCCAGATGTCTGAGGTTTCAGTGAGTTATGATCCTGCCACTCCCAGCCTAGGCTACAGAGAAAAGTCTCTGCCTCTTGAAAAACAAAAAAATCCAAAAACCCGAACCCCTCCCCATTCAATGTTTAGGATCAATAGCAAAACAGAAAGAAAAAAGAAATGCAACATAGGAAAAGGCAGTTGACATGTAGATAAGACAGAGTGAATGAGTCTAAAATAACTCTGAAAAAACTTCCAAGGAGTAGAGAAAAATGATGTTGAGACAGAAAACAGGTGAAAGTGATGAGCCAGAAAGGAAGAAAGGTGTGTTTTTAGACTGACAAATCACACGGGCCCTTTGCCCCAGGAGAGAAATGAATGATTGGATAAATAACTGTCAGTCTTTACCTAGATACATCATGGTAAAAATATGGAACACCAAAGACAGAGAGAAAATCTGAAAATCTATCAGACAGAAAAGACAAATGGACCTTCAGAGGAGCAAGAATCAGACTGGATGACGGACTTCTTGATTTAGCATTATTACATGCTGAGAAACCATACAAAATATTTTAAAAGGATTCAGGGAAAATGCCTGTCAGGTTAAAATTGTCTTTTCATTCTTTTTGCTTTTTACATAGCTAAGCCATTACAAAAGAGTGGGGGCTAAATATAGACACTTTCAAACAAAAAAGAGAGAGCTTACTTCTCACAGACACTCAGTGAAAGAATTTACATAGAAATTGGAATGTAGTGGGAAGGAATAGGATGGAAGAAACAAAGGAACTGTAAAATATATTTAAAAATCCAAACCAACACAGAGAATGTGAAGATAATATGATAATAATGATATCTGTCTTTTGGAGGATTTAAAAAATTAAACTAAAATATTAGTTATGAAAGAAGGGGTGAGTTGAGAGTTCTGGAGTTCCTATATTGTTTGACAGGGAAATAGGAGTGATGATTAATCTTAGAATTTAAGACAAGTTTGCATGTTAAAAATATATTGGTTGCCATGGAAGGAATAAAATAGAACAAATAACTTCTAAATTGGTAGAATTAAATAAAAAGAGGAGGAAAGAGGTTGTTAGGAAAATATCACACAAGAGAAAATGAGCAAGAAGGAGCTGAAACAGGTCAAAATACATTAGCAGTCACCACGAATGTACATTTATTTAGATCAGATTTAGGCAAAAATTTTAAAAATCTACCTTATTGCTTGTAAGTGATCCACTTAATATAAAAGGAAACCAATCATTAAAAGTAAAGAACATGAAAAGAAAAGCCATATAAATACAAAACTAAAAGAAATCCCATTTGTAGCAATCTGAATATCAGATAAAGCAGAACAATTACTAGGGAGAGGGTCATGATACAAAGTTGGGAGCCAAAGTGCAACAGAAAGACAGCAATCCTGAACCTGTATGTCCTTATAACAAAACCTCAAAAAATAGATAAAATCATCACATTGTACCCACAAATGCAGTAATGTACACAGTTATGATCTAATAATATATATATATATTTCAAAAAATTGACAGAAGACAGAAAAATCTGGAACTAGGAAAGGTTTAGCGTTGCTTTTGCAAAATGACAGAGTAAAGAGACAAAATATTAATAAAGATGTAGAAGATTTAAACAATAAAACTGGTGAATTTTAACTGGTGATATTTATATATGCTTGTCCCGAAATTATCAGATTCAAAGTATGTTCAGCTACCTATAGAGTATTAACTATTGACCAGGCCATAGAGGAAATCTTGGTATTTTCAAAGAATCCACATTTTCTTGTTCATTTACCATAGTGGAAAAAAACACCTCCAATATATAGGTACCTTCTTCTTTATCATATGTATATAGAAGAAAACACATGAACAATTTCAATCATCAAAGAAGCATTGTGAGCCAGGCCTGGTGGTGTATGTTAGAAGCCTGATGTGCTAGGACCCCTGGAGCCCAGGAGTTTGAAGCAGCAGTGAATTATGATTAAGTCTGAGAATAGCCCCTGAATTCCAGCCTGGGTGGTCACCTCTAAAAAAATAAAATAAAATAAGATACATTGTAATAGAATTAACCAAAAATATTTAGGCTTGAAGACGATAAAAACATGTAACAAAAATGATGGATTTCCGGTTTCCAGTCCAGCACATAAGGCACTTGGAAATTGCCGCTCTGTCTTAACAACAAGTAAAAAGATGAATAAACAGAAAAATCAACAACTCTTTATAGATTCATCAAAGAAATGAGCCCACAGGGCAAATCACTGCCCCCCAAACTGGATAAAAAGACAGGTGAATACAGAAAATCAGAATTCACTGGTGCAGAAATTCATGAGAAGAAACCTCTGTGGGAGGCAGTGCTGGGGTAGGAAAAATCTAAACTGTAATTGACAAATTGCTGGAGGCTCCGTGTGGATAAGTCTGAGAGTTAAAAACTCCAGGGAGACCCAGTTACAGGGAACCTTCCACACTTTTGTGAGTTTTAGCTTTAGGAGCTTTATCAGGTTCTCAGAGTGAATATAAGAGAAAAATCCTCTCATTCTTCTAGCAGGGAGTGGACCACAGGAAACATTCTGGAATGTGTCTGAATATCCTGCTCTTCTTAGCAAGTCCCGCTCTTGGGAAGAACTGACCCCTAACCTGGTGGAGTTTCATCAGAGCCTAATTAACCTGGGGGAAGAGAACACCAAACTCTAGCTAGTCTAGCCTCACTAGACTGAACACAAGCAAGGAAGGAATAGCTGAGCTTGAGGATGTGACGATAGAAACTTCTAAAGCTGAAAAACAAAGAGGAAAAAAGACTGAAAATAAAAACAGAACAGAACATTCAAGAACAGTGGGACAACTACGAAAGGTAGAACATATGTCTCATGGTAATACCAGAAGGGGAAGAAAGAGACAAAGAAACAGAAACAACATTTAGAGCAATAATGACTGGGAATTTCCCCAAATTAATGTCAAACACCAAACCACAGATCCAGGATGCTTAGACAACACCAATAAGGAAAAATGTCCCCCTCCAAAACTATACCTTGGCATATCATTTTCAAACTTTAAAAAATCAAAATAAGGGAAAGGCTTGAAAGAAGCCAGAGGAAAGAAATTCTTATAGAATATGAAATATGAATTACATCCAACTCCTCCTCTGAAACCACACAAAACAGAGGAGAGGGGAGTGTAAATGTTCAGAAAAGAAAGCCAGCAATCTAGAATTCTGGACCCTGTAAAATTAGCTTTCAAAAGCAGGAGAGAAATGCTTTCTCAAACATTTTGTTGTTAGTAGTCCTGCCTTACACGACATGTCAAAAGAATTTTTCAGAGAGAAGGAAAATGATATAGATCACAAACTCAGGTATAAATAAAGAGCATCAGAGAATGAAGAAATGGAAGTAAAAATAAAATCTATTATTTTTAATTGAGCTAAAAGATAAATATTTATTTAAAATAATAACAGCAATAATGTGCTTGATTATACACACACATACTCATGTATTCTCACGTACAAGAAAAGGGATGACTGCAATAATACGAGGGCCAGCAGGGAGGCTTCAGGATATCTTGTTATTACAAGGTTCTTGTATTTATCTGTGAAGACTTATAGTGTTTTTAAAAGTAGACTTGGATTAGTTGTAAATACATGTTCCAAACACTAAGAAAGTGAGGTGTGAAGTATAATTAATATACTAAGAAAGGAGAGAAAATGGAACCATATAAAAGGCTCAATTAAAACCACAAAAGGAAGAAAAACTGTAGAAGACAAAAATAAGGAGAAAGAAAAAGGGAAACAAATAAAAAATAGTAACAGATTATAAATATTGATCCAATTATACCAATAATTACTTTAAATGTCAATGATCGAAATATATCAGTTAAAAGGAGGAAATTATGATTAGATACAAAGACTCAACTATATGTTGTCTACAAGAAACTCATCTTAAATATGAAAACATAATAGATTAAAAAAGAAAGGCTAGAGGAAGACATCCCATGCTAACAATAATCAGAAGAAAATTGGAGTAGCTATTTTAATTTCAGAGAGAGCAGACTTCAGAGAAATAAAATTATTAGGGATAAAGAAGAGTGTTACCTAATGATAAAGGGGTCAATACTCCATGAAGACATAATTATCCTTAATGTGTATGTACCTACAACAGACTCTAAATCTACATAGGGACAAACTGATAGAACTCCAGGAAGAAGAGAGGAAAGCACTATTACAGTTGGACACTCCAACACCCCTCTGTCTGAAATGGACAGTTTCAACAGGCAGAAGATCAATAATGACAGAGTTGAACTCAATAGCACCATAATTCAACTGGATATAATTGATATCTGCATACAACTTCACCCAACAACAGTAGATTACATATTCTTTTCAAGCACACACGGAACATTCGCCAAGATAGACTGCATCCTGGGCCATAAAATATACTTTAGCAAATTTAAAACAAGAGAAATTATACAATGTTTGTTCTCAGATCACAATGGAATTATACCAGAAGTCAGTAACAGAGAGATAGTTGGAAAATTCTAAAATACTTGGAGATTAAATAATTCATGGATCAAAGACAGTATCTTAAAAGAAATTAAAAAATATTTTAAACTAAATGTAAATACAACTTATAAAAATTTGTGGCATGCAGTGAAAACAGTGCTTAGAGGGAAATTTATAGCACTGAATGAATGTTGTAGAAAATAAAAAAAGATCTAACATCAATAATCTAAGTTCCTGCTTTAGGAAACTAGAAAAAGAAAGAAAAAAAATCTAATCCAAAGCAAGAAAAAGAAAATAAATAATAAAAATAAGAGCAGCTTAAATCAACAAAATTGATTGATTTTATCAAATGCATTTTTGAAAACAGGAAAATAATTGAGAAAATCAATGAAACCAAAAGCTGGTTCTTTGAAAAGAGCAATAAAATTGGTAAGCCTTTAGTTAGCCTAATTAAGAAAAAAGAGAGGACACAAATTACTAATATGAAAATTAAAAAGAGAACATCCCATGGACCTTACATGGATAATAATGGAATATTATGAACAATTCTATGTCTACAAATTTGAAAACATAGGTAAAACGGACCAATTCTGTGAAAGACACAATCTTTCAAAATTCACACAGAAAAAATAGATCATCTGAGTAGGCCTATATCTACTAAAGAAAGTGGATCAATAATTAATTACCTTCCAAAATAGAAAGCACTTGGCCAAGATGGATTCACTGGTGAATTCTGTCAAATATTTAAGAAGGAATTATACCAATTCTCTACAATGTCAATGAGAAGATAGAAAGAGGGAATGCCTCCTAACTCAAACTATGGAGCCAAAATTACCCTAATGCCCAAACCAGACAAAAGCATTACAAGCAAAGAAAACTATAGATCCATATATCTTATGATCATACATATAAAAATCTTTAAGAAGTGTTAGAGAATTGAGTTTAACAATGTGTAAAAAGAATTATATGTACCATAGCCTAGTGAGATTTATGCCATGTATGTGTGGTTGGTTCAACTTTCAAAAATCAATTAATGTAATCCATCACATCAACAATAAAGAAAAACATAACATGATAATATCAAGAGATGCAGAAAATGCATTCGAGAAAATCCAGTGCTCATGATAAAAACTCTTAGCAAACTAGGAATAGAGGGAAGTTCCCTTAACTTGATAAAGAATCTCTACAAAGAACCTATAGCTAACCTCCTGACTAATTGTAAGAAATTCAAAGCTTTCCCACTAAAGTCAGGACCAGGCAAGGATGTCCTTTAATACCACTCCTTTTCAACCTTATACTGGAAGTCCTAGTTATACAATAAGATAAAAAATAAAATAAAAAGCATACAAATTGAAAAGAAAGAAATAAAACTGGCCAGGTGCAGTGGCTCATGCATGTAATCCTAGCACTCTGGGAGACTGAGGCAGGAGGGTCTCTTGAGGCCAGAAGTTTGAGAACAGCCTGAATAAGAATAAGACCCTGTCTCTACAAAATAAAAAATTAGCTGATGGCGTGGTATGTGCCTGTTGTACCAGTTACTTAGAAGGCTGAGAAAGGATTGCTTAAGCCTAGAGCTTTGAGGTTACACCGAGCTATGATGATACCACAGCACTCCAGCTAGGGTGATAGAGTAATACTCTGTCTCAAAAATAAATAAATGAATAAGTAAATAAAAACTGCCTTTGTTTACCATTGACATAATTGTCCATGTAGAAAATGTGAGAAAAAAATCAACTAAAAAAATCCTAAAACTAATAATCAAACTATTAATCAAAAGTTGCAGGATACAAGATTAATATGCAAAGTCAATCACTTTCTCATATACCAGCAATGAACAAATGAAGTTTGAAATACAGCCAACTGATCTTTGATAAAGCAGACAATAATATACAGGTGGGAAAATAATCCCTATTCAATAAACGGTGCTGAGAGAATTAGGTAGTCACATGCAGAAGAATGAAATACCCACAAAAATAAATTCACAATGGATGAAAGAATTAAATGTAAGACATTAAATCACAAGAATTCTAGAAAAAAATGTTTAAAAAATTCTTCTACATATAAGCATAGGCAAAGAATTTATAAAGAAGACTCCAATAGCAATCGTAGGAACAACAAAAATGAATATATGGGACTTAGTTAAATTAAAACACATCTGCACAGCTAAGGAAATGGTGATGGTTTGTTGTTCAACACAGCAAACCTATAGAATGGGGGAAAATATTCACGACTGTACATTCAATAAAAGCCTAATGTCCAGAATCTAGGAAGAACTAAAGCAAATTAACAAGAAAAAAAACAAACAACCTTATTAAAAAAGTGGGAAAAGGACATGAAAAGAAGCTTTTCAAAAGAAGATAAAGGACAATACACATGGAAAAGATGCTCAGTGTCACTGATCATCCGGGAAATGCAGACTAAAACAACAAGGTATCACCTTAGCTCAGCTAGAATGGTTTTTACTAAAAAGTCCAAGAAATGATAAATGCTGGTACAAACGTAGAGAGAAAAGAACACTTACATACTGCTGATACAACAGAAAATTAGTATAATCTCTATGGAAAACAGTATGAAGTTTCCTCAAAGAACTGAAAGTAGGCAGATAATCTGAATAGGCCTATATCAACTATAATTTGAATAGGCCTGTATCTACTATTTGATCCAACAATCCTACTACTGGGTTTTTACTCAAAGGAAAAGAAGTCATTTTATGAAAAAGATATTTGCACTGAAACATTTATTGTAGCACAGTTCAGAATTGCAAAGATGTGGAATCAACTCAAGTTCCCATCTGTGGGCTATGGAGAACTACTCAGCCATGAAGAATGAACTAAAGCCTTTTGCAACAATTTGGATGGAGCTAGAGAACTTTATCCTAAGTGAATTATCTAAAGAATGGAAATACAAACACCACATGTACTTGATGTTAAATTGGAGCTAATTGATGAGCACACATGTACACAGAAGGAAGTAAAACTCAGGGAAATCAGGCAGGGGAAGAGGGAGTCAGGGAAAACCTACCTAACAGGTGCAGTGAACACTATCTGGGTGATGGTCACACTTATGACCCTGACTTAAGCATAACAAAAGTGATCCATGTAACCAAAAAAGCTTGTACCCCTACAATATTTTGAAATAATAAAAAGACAAAAGGTGATGGTACCATTTGAATTTAAAATAAAACATTTGGGTATAAATCTAACAAAATGTGCACAAGATCTATATGAGGAAAATTAACTCCGAATAAAAGAAATAAAAGAAGAATTAAAGAGATGGAATTAAAGAAGAATTAATTAAAGAAGAATTAAACAGAGATATTCTATGTTCATGGATGGGAAGACTCAACATTGTCAAGATGTCATTTCCTTCCGAGTTGATATATAGATTTGATGTAATCCCAATAAAATCCTAGCAAGTTATTATGTGGATATTGACAAACTGGTTATAAAATTTATACAGAAAGGCAAAATATCCAGAACAGCCAACTCAATAATGAAGAAGAAAGTCAGAAAATTGACACTCTCTGACTTCAAGACTTACTATAAAGCTGCAATAATTGAGACAGCATATAATTAATGAAAGAAAAACAAATAGATCCATGGAATAGGATAGAGAGCATGAATACACGCTCAGATAAATATAGTCAACTGATGTTTGAAAATTGAACAAAGGCAATACGATGGAACAAAGATCATCTTTTTAACACATGGTGTTGGACGTGTAGGAGCAAATAGGTACCACATGCAGACAAATCCGTCTAGACACAAACCTTACACCCTCCAAAAACTGACTCAAGATAGATCACAGCCATAAATGTAAAAGAAAACCCATAAAACTCCTAAAAGATAACCTAGGAGAAAATCTAGTTTATGTTGGGTTTGGTGATGACTGTGTGGATACAACACCAAGGACTTTACCCGTGAAAGAAATAACTGAGAAGCAGGATGTGATTAAAGATCTCTGCCTGCCAAAGACAATGTTAAGAGAATGAAGCTACGGGCTTAGAGAAAAATTTGCAAAAGGCTTGTCTGATAAAGGATTGTTATCTAAAATATACAAAGAATTATTAGAACTCAATAATAAGAAAACGAACAACTTGATTAAAAAATGGGCCAAAAAGTGGGCCTTTTCAGATACTTCACCAAAGAAGGGCTACAGATGGGACATAAGCACATGAAAAGATGCTGCCTGTCCTATATTATCAGGGATAGGTGCATTAAAACAACAATAAAATGCCACCACAGACCTATCAGAGTGGCTCAAATCCAGAACCTTGACAACACCAAATGCTGGCAAGGATGTGGAGAAACAGAAACTCCCATTCATCGGTGGTCCGAGACAGTCTGGTGGTCTCTTACAAAACCCTTTTACCCTACCGTCTAGCAATCATGCTGCTGGGTATTGACCTGAAGGAGCTGAAAATGAGGTTCACGCCAAAACCTGCACAAAGATGTTTGTAGCAGATTCATTCATAATTGCCAAAATGTGGAAGCAACCAAGATGTCGTTCAGTAGGTGAATGAATAAATAAACTGTGGTACATCCAGACAACAAGAATATTCAGTGCTAAAAAGAAATGAGCTATCAAAGCCATAAAAAGACAGGGAGGAAACTTAAATGCATATTACTAAGTGGAAGAAGCCAATCTGAAAAGGCTACATACGGTATGATTCCAAACACTTGACAGCTTTTAAAGGCAAAACTACAGAGATGGTAAAAAGATTAGTGGTTTCTAGGGGGCAGGGAAGGATGACTAGGTGGAGCGGGGAGGATTTTAAGGACACAGAACCAACAGTATATGACATTACAATAGTGGGTACATGTCATTATTCCTCTGTCAAAACCCACAGAATGTCCAACACAAAGAGAGAGCCCTAAGAGAAACTATGAACATTGGATGACAGTGATGTGTCCACGCAGGTTCACTGACTGTAAGAAACACACCATTCCGGTGGGAGATGTCAGTAGTGAAGGAGGTGGCGCAAACATGGGGACGAGGGTATATTTGAACTCTGTTGTTTCCATTCGATTTTGCTCTGACCTTAAAACACACTTAATACAATTTATTCATTAAAAAAATTACGCCAAGCAGCGATAGCTGTGCTTAGCGGCAGATCTCTAGACCTATAATGCACCTGTTACCAAAGAAGGGAGACCAACAAGTGATGAGCAAAGTATTTGACTTGAGAAGTTAGGAGAAAAAGAATAGCAAGGCTAACCCTTTAACGTTTTCCATTGCCCTCAGAGTAGAATTCAAATTCCTACCTGGGTCTGCCGGTTCTGCAAATGAAGACATTTGCTCATGTCTTCAATCTCAACCTCATCCCTTCCCCCCACACACTGAACACTGATAACACACAAACACACACATACACACGTGCATGCACACCCTCAAACCACATCTGCCTCCTTCTGACTTCTTACATGTCAAGTACTGCCCTGCCTCAGGACCTTTGCATGTGCTGCTACATCCTTGTAGAAGTCTTAGAACTCTCACTTCTCTCTATTAATGACCACACATGTACCTCTTGACCTGGCTGAACCCTGGCCGTTTTTAAGGCCCCTGAGAAGCCTTCCTGGACCGACCACTCTATCACACTTATTTCTTTCTTTCCAGCATAACACTTACCATGGAGCACTATTTTGTTTGTTAACTTCTTTCTCTTCTTTTCTCTCTATTAGGTCCTCAGCTCTGTGAAGACAGGGTCTTGAGTTTTGCTGCTGGCCGTATTTCCAGTGCTTAGAACAGGGCCAGACCCAAGGCCAGAGCTGCCAGTAGAGTGACCAGCTGTGCCCCTTTTCCTGAGACTGACAAGACTGCTCAGGTTTTAGCACTCAAAGTCCTGTGTCTTAGGAAATTTTTTTAGTTTTGAGTAAACTGGAATGATTGGACACTTTAGTTGCTATATTTTGAAATAAAAATGTCCTCATTATATTTCAATAATCTAGTAGAGAAAATAACCACTCTCATTGAACTAAAGGTTACACTTCACTAATGTATATATGTATGATCTTATTTAAATTATTTAAATTAGTTCTTAGCATAACCTGCAGACTCTGAGCAATTATTCACATCCCTGTTGGATCTACTGGCCTAAGAGCAGGGGGTACAGGTGTCTGGTTCCAGGTAGCCCTGTCCCTGGCCTCACAGCAGCCGGCCCCAAGTGGTGAGCTGTGGATTAAGCAGTGTTTGTGTAACTTTCTCCTTTTGTAAAGCCTTGTAGGCTAAGAAATCACAACAAGAAAAGGACAAAAGGCCTGGCAAATTGCCTTATTAACTGAGCTAAAAGGCCCAGTAGGTGATAGCTTTGCTACCTATCAGGTAATTAGCCGCCCTGGAAGTCTGCTTTGTCCAAGGCTCTAAAGAAGAGAAGTTCTCTTTTGTAGCAGGTAAGCAGCCCATTTTCCAATCAGGGGCTCTAATTGCCAGACCACAGGCTCATATACCTGTGGGGGCCAGACTTGCTGGGTTAGGGAGGTGAGTGGGCACCACACACACACACAGTCCCCTGGGACCTAGTTACCTGGATTAGTGGGGATTGAGTGGGTATCCTGGCACCATTTCTTGTCCCGGCTCTCCTTGGCTCCTCACGTTCTTCTGAAACATCCAGACCAGCACTGTCCCAGTGTGAATGTGCTTCCTCAGGGATCTTGTTAAAATGCAGATTCTGATGCCTCAGATCTGAGAGGGGCATTGAGTCTGCATTTTCAGCAAGCATCCAGGTAGCAAGCATGCTGCTGGCCTGTGGGCCATGCTTTAAGAAAGTAGGGCATAGAGATGGCCCTGGACAGACTTGGAGAGTGGATTATCCTACAGACTGTGTTTGGGGACCCCGAAACCCTGGCTCAGAAGTTCCATCTTCCCGCATCCTGAGCTATCCTTTTCTTGTGATTTCTTAGCCTACATGGCTTCACAAAAGGAGAAAGTTATACAAACAGCTAGGTGGCTGTTTGGTGACCTCCGTGGAGTCCAGCACAGCATGGACCACACCATGTTATAAATGCCATTTACTTCTCAGGCCTGAGCACCTCCTGGAAGGGCATGTGGGCTGCACATCAAAACCTCATTACAGAACGCTTATGCCGTCACTGTTCACCAACCTGAACTCCAGTAAGTACCCGCCCTGCTCTGTGTATCCCCTGTTCACAGCCAGCCTTACTTTTCTCACCAGCCAAATGGGCACAATAAGAGGTGTTGCCTGAACCCCTCACTCACCAGGGCTCACCAGCACAGGGATACCAGTGAGGTTATCTGCTCATCACTCGTTCTCTTCTAGTTAGGTCTGCATTGAGGAATAACTTGCATAGGTAACAGGCACAAACTGGTCCACAGAATTTACACAGGCATTACCTGCTTTAGTCAGCTTGGGCTGCTAGCACAAAAAGTACCACAGACTGGGTGACTCAAGCAACAGAAATTTATTTTCTCATTTTCTCGTAGTTCTGGAGGCCGGTAGTCCTAGATAAAGGTACGAGTTGCTAGGTGTTCACACGGGCATGGCTTCCCTCGTGTGTGCACACAGGGTGGGAGGCAGAGAGACAGAGCAGGAGAGAGTATGAGATGAGCTTTTATAAGGACACAGATCTTTCAGGATGAGGCCCCTGTGACCTCATTTAACCTAAACTCCCCTATTTCAAATGCAGTCACATTGGGGGTGGGGCTTCAATGTATGAATTTTGTGGCAGGGGGACACAATGTAGTCCACAGCAACACCCAAAGAATTTCCACCCAGGTTGCAACAAGAATATTTCAGGTGTCTTCCAAATCTCCCTAATGGGCTCTTTTGGTCAATGCTCTTCCTCCTTTAAGTAACCACGTTCTGACTCTATCAGAGATTGTTTCTGGCAATTCTTGAACTGCGTGTGAATAGAACACTCAACGCGCACCCTTTCCTGTGTGTCTGGTTTCTCTCCCGTGATGTTAGGACTGTGAGATTCTTCCACGTTCTCACATTTCTCCTCCCCCATCTCCTCATTCTGTTTCTTCTGTTTTTTCCTGAGTAGTTTTGCATTATAAAGATAGACCACAATTTTTTGATGTTTCCACCTGTTGATGGGCAGTTAGGTGGGTAGCTTCTAGTTTTAGACTACTGCGAATAGCATTGCTGTGAGTACTCTTGCACAGGCACATGGGGGAAAGTATGTGGACATTTCTGTGCGTGTATGTGAGTGAAATGAAATCACCGAGTCACAATCTACACGCCAGCTTTTGCAGCTGTTGCCGGACAGTTTTCCAAAGTGGTTAAACCACTTGGCACACCCACGAGTAGGTATGAAGGTTCCAGTTTCCCTGCATCGTCTCCAACATTTGATAATATTAACCCTTTTATTTTAGCCACTTGGAGGATCCATGCTGATGTCATTGCAGTTTTAACTTGCATTTGTTTGGTGACTGATGATCTTGAGCTATTTTCATAGTTGTATTTACCATTTATCTTCCTTAGTGAAACTAAAGTCTTTAAATATTTGAATTTGTTAATCAAGCTCCCAGCCCCCATGTATCAGATTTATCAGGAAGTCAACTTTCTCCCCCTTGAGGTTTCTCCTTCTGCCAGCAAATTATCCAAAAAGTCTGGTCCAAGGGGGATCGGTCTTAACTGAAGCTGGGCATAGAATGAACTTGAGTCTTGTTCGTAAGCTGTCAAGATCTAGTTTTTATCTTCCACAAAGTGGCACTCTTGGAAACTTGTCTGGTGCAGCCTGGGGCAGGTTGGTGTAATCTTTTCCTTAGCTTTGAGGATGCTGTTTAGAATCCCTGCTCAGATTACAGGGTCGCTCCCTGCTCAAGGTCTCAGGTAGTCTGTCAGAGGTCACAGCCAACCATTCAGTCATTGAACACGTATGTTGGTAGTTGTGTTCTAAAAATTCAAGTTAGGGTGCTATAACCGGATTTTGTTTATGTAACCCATTTTGGTTATGGCCTTTCCCCCCCAAATACTCAGATATTATTGTGGAGGATGCATACCTAAATCAAACACCACTTCCTTCACAACTGAACTCAGCCACAGGGCCTTTCATGTTCTCACCAGCCAATTTGCCTGATCTGGGACCTTCCCAGTCCTACACAGACATTCTAAAAATGTTGAATCTTGCATCAAAAGGAGTTCAAATCTCAATTTTTTCTTCCCAGGAGGCTCCTTTTCCATCCACTATGCAAATTTTTCCCTGCTCATTAGGATTGGGGAGGAGACGGGAGAATTGTGTGTCAATGGTTCTACTACCCCTTTCCTCTGAGAAATGGGTGTCCATTTACCTTAAACAGAGAGATTGCTTAAGAGAGAAATGGGTGTCTGTTTACCTTAAACAGAGATTGCTTATGTGCCTTTTCTGCCATCCAAAATTTGCCCCTTGGTGACTTACTACATCCACTTACAGAAGTGTCTGGTGGGTTCTTTCAATCAAAGATAAAATAATAAGTTCTATTTCACCAGGTATTTTATTACAATATTTATTCTACAGGGTGGTTATTTTGATTCAAGATCATAGATGAAAGCACATAGGGTTCTCAGGATTGCTTGTTTGTTTTGAGACAGAGTCTCACCCTGTCACCCTGGGTAGAGTGCTGTGTATCATAGCACAACCTCAGACTCCTGGGCTCAAGCAATCCTCCTGTCTCAGCCTCCTGAGTAGCTGGGCCTATAGGTGCCCACCACAATACTCAGCTAGTTTTTTTTTTTTTTTTAATAGAGATGGGGGTCTCACTCCTGCTCCAGCTGTTCTGGAACTCCTGAGCTCAACAATCCAAACCCGTTGGCCTCATAGAGTTCTCAGGTTTGAAAGGTGGATGAGAGGTCTAAGCCTGGCCAGGTTCTCAGTTTTGAAAGGTGGATGAGAGGTCTAAGTTTGGAGAATGATCTGAACTCACTGGTAGCTTCCAGGTTGTAACCAAAGCCATAGAATTGGATAAGAACATCTGGGCAAATGATGTGGAGAGAAGAAAGATGGACAAGACTGAATTCTAAGAGCATCAGCATTTAAGCAATGGTCAGCAAGAACACAGGAGGCTGAGCAGATGCGGGGGACATAATTAGGTGGGCCTTTTAGCAGAGCCCCCTACTGTTCTGTAGATGTGCCACGTTAGATGTAGGAAGACCCCTGGAGGCTTCAGGGGATGGCCAGGAAGGAGATGATGGAAACTTGGGCTTGAGGAGTTGGGCCAATGGCGGGGCAGAGGAGGTACTGGAGAAGGATTGGGCAGGGGTTTAGGGGACAAAAGGAGTCAAAATGTGTGTCCTTGCTCTCTAGTTTGTGTTGATGACATTCTGATAGATGGGGAAGGCTAAGGGGAACCATTGTAATGGGCAGAGGTTCAAGATCATGAGACTGCGTCTGGGCAAGCTGAAGTTGAGCAGTTTGGGAGCTATCCAAGTGGAAATGCTGATATGGGCTAAGTTGTGACCCCCTCCCCAAATTCAGTGTTAAAGCCTTAACCCCCAGAACCTCAGAATGCAGCTACATTGAATACAGGGCCCAGAACCTCAGAATGCAGCTACATTTGAAGACAGGGCCCAGAACCTCGGAATGCAGCTGTATTAAATACGGGGCCCAGAACCTCGGAATGCAGCTGTATTGAATACGGGGCCCAGAACCTCGGAATGCAGCTGTATTGAATATGGGGCCCAGAACCTCGGAATGCAGCTGTATTGAATATGGGGCCCAGAACCTCGGAATGCAGCTGTATTGAATACAAGGCCCAGAACCTCGGAATGCAGCTGTATTGAATACGGGACCCAGAACCTCGGAATGCAGCTGTATTGAATACGGTGTCGTCAATGAATTTGTTAAGCTACAATGAAGCTGTTAGGATGCGGCTCCACCCGATGTGATTGGTGCTGTCGTGAGAGGAAACTCGTATGCACAGAAAGACACCTGGGATGGGTGTGCACAGAGCAGAGACCACGTGGGGACACAGCAGGAAGGTACGGTCTTCGAGCCAGGGAGAAAGGATGCAGGAGAAAACAACCTTGCCACACCTTGACCCTGGACTTCCAACCTCTGAAACTACGAGAAAATAAATGTCTGTTGTTTAAACTACCCCGTCCGTGACAGTAGCCCAGCAGGCCCCAGCCCTGCCTCAGAAGCTGGTGTGGAAGTGAGGCCCGGGGGTTAGGAAGCCCTCACCGAGTCCTTCCAACACCCTGAGCCTAGCCCAGAACGACTACTCTGGTGTCTCGTCAGGCTGCCCTGATGGAAGCATCTGAAAGGAGGAGGCTGTAGCTAGAGGCTTGACTTGGGGGCACCTCACTGCCTCCTGCGCCCCTCTGCGCTGGCAATGCCAAATTATGCTTCGCCTCCGAGGGCGCACGTCTGCACTCTTCACAGACCTCGGGTTGGCATCTCATGAATATTTACCGAGCTGCTCAGATATGCAGCAGGGAGAACAAATAACGAAGAAGAGAGAGAGAGAAAGAGAGGGAGAGGGCGAGAGAGGTAGAAAGGCAGGGGGCGGGGAGAGGAGGAGGAGAGGGATCCACCCTGACAGTTGCCTTGCTCCCAGACAGGACGGAGCTGAGGATGCTGGCGCAGGGGGAGTCTGGTTTGAGAGCACGAGCTTTTCCAGGGGGATAAAGGGAACAGCTTCTCTTGTATAATGAGATTGACTTTTAAATTGAAAGTGCTAGTGCTTGTGCTGCAGTTCAGACTTCCCTGCTGTGTGTTTATTCCCAGGGCTCTAACATTAAGACATCGTACATACAAGCTGGGAGCATTCAATTAGGTTTTCTGTTATTAATCAGTCAATTAAGCCGCAATCTCTGGGATATACATTTTCACTCTTAAAGAGGTGAGAAACGTGTTGGGGGGCCCCCAGTCTGGTTTGGAAATGCCAGCGTGGTACAGAAGACGAGGCCAAGGACCTGAGAGGGCATCAGGAGAGAGGCTGGGATGGGGAAGCAGGAAAGAGGGGAATCTTTGGGCACTGTGGTGCTTTGCTTCTAGAGATTTCTGGGGAGGATGCTTGTTGTGGAAGTTTTCTTGTGAAGGACATGGCACCCAGGGAAGGGCCACTAGCTGTAGAGTTTGGCAGAAGGAACTCTGCTTTGCTACCTTTTTAGTCTCGGGTTTTCCATCTGCAAAATGGAAACTTTTAATCCCTATTAAATGGGAACTTGTAATTCCTCTATAAAATGTATGTCCAATAAGATAATGGATATAGAAATCTTTTCCTGAGCTATCTCATGCTAGAGGGGTATAAGGATGTAATAGTCACCATGATCAACAACAACAAAAAGAAATTTCTATATAAAGAAATTGAGGACAGTAACACCCCTTTAAATGTGAAAGATTGGACATAAACTGAATGGTTAATAAGCACCTATACTTAATTAATTAATTTAATTTGGTGGTTTCAACCAAACAGGCAAAAGAAAGAGGACATTTCAGCCTAGGTGATACTTCTGGACCTTCTCTACGAAATGGGTACTCAGATTCACAGCACCCCAGTAATCAGATGGCAACAATGGGGCAGGACCAGGGAAGGAAGAGAGGATGCAGAGATGATCACCAAATCTTTTAATTATGGACTCAGACATTTTATTTACATTCATAACAAGTATTAATATCAACCAGAAGAAAGCTGTCAATCTACTGAGACAGTGGATCCTTAAAGGAAGCAGATAAGAACAGCTAATAATTAGAACATAAATCAACTGCAAGTGTTTGGATTTGTGATTAGCGTACAAGTAATTTGTTGTTGGACATTTTAGAAATTAAGTGTTGGTGTAATTAGCACATAAATCATTTGCACATGGGTGTTCTTGAAGTGTCTGGTGTGTAATTAGACATAAATCATTCTTATGTGGGAGTTTCTAAGGTGTTTGGTATGTCATTAGCACATAAATCTTTTCTACCTTGGTGTTTTTAAAGTGTTTCCTGTGTAATTAGCACATGGATTATTTGCAAACACTACATAGGCTTCAAATTAGTTTCTGTGTAACTAGCATGAAAAAGTTTGGTGCATCAAATTTTCTAATGTATTTGGTGGGCAATGAGAACATAGTTAATTCATAAATGATAGCTTCTAAAACGCCTTTTGTAATTAGCACATATGCTAGTTATATACATGTGCCTGTTTCAGTTTCTTGATTTGTAATTAGTGCACAGATCATTTTGTGAATGAGCTCTCTTAAGTGATTTATAATTTGTATGAAAATCATTTATCAATGGATATTTCTAGAGTACTTGATTTATAATTAACATATAAGCAATTTGTAGATGGGCCTTTAATAACTGCTTGAAAAAAGTTCTTCCTCTTTTAAGAGATGCTGTCTTATCCTGTTTACATTTGCTCAGCCTGCCTAATTGCACTTATAGACAGAACTTGTCACTTGCTGAATTTTTTATGCTTTTACACTTGCTGAAAGTTTGAAATGCATAGATCTATACTCAAAATGTTCCATGAGCATCTGCTCAAGCTGGAGATTTCCCATAGCTTTGAATCAGGTCTCAAAGCCTCTTTCATTGAGGTAGTGGTGGCTCATGTGTTTCAGGGGACCAAAAAATGTCCTGTCTTGGACCTATTATAAGGGATCTGATGAAAATGATTGTGGGCAATATCAATTTATCAATAAATATGAACTTTATCCAAATAAAAAGCCAAACATTCTCAGAAACTGACTGTGAAAGAGACAGAAAAGAGAATTAAAATTGCTGCGTCCTTAGTGGATGCCAGGCATCACCCTAATTATTCTATGGGAGAAATCTCAATTAACCGCAGTAGCCATCAAAAGAGGCAAACGTTATAGCTTCAGCATTGACCAAAGATACAATGGAAAAGAAATTCACAGCTTAAAGAAATCTTAATAACGTGTCTAGAAAAACACCACCATGTTATAGACAAAATAACAAAAAAATGATCATGACTAGAGGACTTCTGGCTTTGACACCTCCCAAAGGTAAATTAAATATCTTCTAGACAGAAAAAAGAATTAAACATTAAAAGATTCATCTTACCTTCAAAGGACTGAGATTTCTTGCTCGAAATAATAAATGCCTCCCCCAAAAGAATCTTAAAAGAATAAAAGACATAACTCAAGAATTTCATACCCAGCCAAATTGTTTTTAATATATAAAAGCCACAGGAGAAAACATTCTTACGCATTTAAGTATTTGAAAAGAATATTCTTATACACCGTTCTTGAAAAAAATAACATACAGATGTACTACAGTTAGGAAATGAACGAATCAAATTGCATAGCTCAAAAATGGCTAAATGAGAGGAAGAAAGGACTTGTGTATAAATTATTTCTTAGTTTGGATCCAGCAAGAGAGTCCATCTGAACAATGTAGGGAAGAATATGGCTTAGAATTTGGTCTTGGAAAAGAGAAGAAAAACAGGAAAAGTCTATACAGTAGTTTTCCTCACTTGAGCAGGAGTTTGTAGCTAGTAAATGCACAATTCATCTGGATTACTGAGGTGGGTTCAAACTCACCGATGAACTTTTAGTCCTCTCTCTCTCTGGGCTCGAGTTCCTCCCATCTAGCAGAAAGAAGAGACTGAACAAAACTGTCGTTTAGGGAGTCTCCAGTCCTGAGACTCACCTCCGGCGTCAGGAAAGGCTTGGACAGTACTCCGCCTTGCCAAACCTCTGGTAGTGAGATTTCCCAGTCTTCAGCTATTCATTATCGGTATTAACAGTGTCTGTATCAACAGTGCTATAATTAAGGTTTTTCTTTAAATCAGTCCACTTGATTTCTTTTAACATGTTTGTTTCAGAAGATAATTTATGTAACCCCCATAAATGAGAAACCCTCATTGCCAACCATAAATAGAAGGCAACCACACACAGAGGATATTCTGTTTTGTCATTAAACAGGTATCTACAGGAGCTTTTTGTTTGTTTTTGTTTCTTTTTTCACATCTTAGTAGCTTTGAAATTGTGATGTTATCTCACAATGAATAGTCTTTTACAACTCATTGGAAGGTTTTTTTTTTCTTTCTTAAAGGTATGCATAAATAATGGCAAACCTTAACAACCATGTCACCTTAGAATGGGAGCAATGAGAATAATAGGGATAAATCGCTATCACATGCAGCTGGCCACATAGTGCTTCTCCTTCTATTTGAAGACTACTTGCTACTAAAAAAAGGGGGATTAGTACGTGCTAGTGAGGTGTTAAGAACAGAATTGTGGCCTTGTAATCCTAGCACTCTGGGAGGCCAAGGAGGGTGGATTGCTTAATCTCAGTAGACCAGCCTGAGCAAGAGGGAGACAATATCTCTACCAAAAATAGAAAAACTAGCTGGGTGTAGTGGCCAGTGCCTGTAGTCCCAGCTACTTGGGAAGCTGAGGCAAGAGGATTGCTTAAGGCCGAGAGTTTAAGGTTGCTGTGAGCTATGAACCCAGGCACTCTAACAAGGGGGACAGAGTGAGACTCTGTGTCAACTCCCCTCAAAGCCTCCAGGATTGTAACAAGAGAGAGCCTTCCATGTAATTAGAAAGATCATGTCTAATGTACTCAATACCAGTATGAAGCCAGTAGATGAACAACCATACAGCCCACCTGATAGAAACACAATTAATTTCAAGTGGGGAGTGGGGAGGGGCAGAAAGGGGAGGAGCGAGGGGCGTGGTGTGCTCCCAGCTAACAGGCAGGACCTGATGGTATATGGCAGCCTCCTGGGGGAAGGGCTGAACTACAACTCGGACTTCACCTAGCAAACCCAAGCAATGTAACCTAATCCTTTGTATCCTCATATTAGTCTGAAATTTAAAAAAAAAAAAAAGACTGAAAGAGATTTGCGGCAGGTCTATTGCCTTCCGTGGGTCAGGGCTATTTAAAGCGGTGTCTGTGTACACCCTAGAAGCAGCGTTTACAGGCCCAGTGGGAAACAGAGGTGTATAAAATTCTTAAACAAGCTCCCTCCCAACAACGATCCTTAAAGCTAAATATTGTATACTCATGGAGATAGAGTGTGGAATAATAGACATTGGAGACTCAGAAGGGTGGGAGGGAAGAAGAGGGTGAGTAGTGAGAAATTAATGGGTATAATGTACATTCTTCCAGTAACGGTTGCATTAAACGCCCAGACTTCACTACTATGCAACGTATCTATGTAACAAAGCAGCACTTGTGCACCTTAGATTTATACACATATAAGAGATAGAAATCATACTCTAAAATAAATGAGTACAAAATGTCTGTTTCAAAAATGACAACACCAAGAACAGTGCAAGGTTTTCCAAGCTATAGCTCCAGCTTCAACGCCAAAACCACGTGTTCCAATACAAGAAGACTGAGCCCAAGCCCACGAGAGCACGATGTAGTTGTATACTTTTGAAATGAAACACGACTGGGGCTCACAATTTCTCTAAGGTATCAGTACCGAAGCTCAGGCCCATGGAGGTTTTCTGGGACGTTGCTGGAAGCAAGCAGGGACAGGATGGGTTTAGACGTCCAAGCTCACTGCTACAGAACCACGTTAATGACACTTAGCGTAACAATTCTGTCCCAGGGCTTGCCGGCAACCAGTGGAAACATTTAGCCAGGGTAGGGTGATGGGACGTTCCGTGGACAGTAAGGAGAGAAGGATGCAGCCACAGGGCCTGTCTTGTGTTTGCAGAAGCAGAGCTCCGAGAGCAATCCAAGAGCTAGTTTTGCAACTTCGGAAGTTGAGAGATTATTTTCTAAAGACAGGGTGGCCATAAAGTTCGTGTGCAATTTTGGTCACCCTGTATTTAAAACTGACGTCGAATGACTTGATTCACTGGGCTTGCTTTTTTTAATTAAGGAAGACAAATTTGTTGCCCAGTGACAGGTAGCAGTTGACATGGAGTGCTTAATCTGTTGTCTTCTGCCTGGGATGTCTAAATGATCCAATATTAGCCTTCATTTGAATGAATAAGCATACAGGAAGTATGATATATACACTTTATATCATATGCACTAAAAGTTAGGGGAGAGTAAAAAATATCAGATCCCACAGAGTTAATAGAAATGATCTCTTTTGTGGCTGGATTCTTATTGATTATTTCCCCTCCATACTTCCCTCTCTCTTTCCCAAATGTTTGATCAGGAGTGTTGATTGATTTTAGATTCAAAGAAGGGACAAAAATCAGAATTTATAAGGTTTCTCTACCTATCCATCCTGAAGATGCTGGAAATATCTCAGCAAAGAAGTCTGATTGTTTCTGGATGACAGGTTTTTGGGTGATTTGTTACGTTTTTTAGTATATTAATTTTTTTTTTCTAAAATGACTATGGGCTCATCTTGTAATGACAATAATAAAGTTATTTAAAAGGGAACAAAAACAACTGGATTCAGCTGTGTCTTGAAATAGTCCAACCCAGATTCCCCAGGTATGTGAACCGATGTATACATACATGTGTACGTGTGTGTACATACATATGTCATGCATGTATTTACAGTCCTATGTTACTTAGTGATAGGGATATGATCTGAGAAATGTACTTTTAGGTGATTTTGTAATCATGCAAGCATCATACAGTGCATTTATTTATTTATTTATTTATTTGCAGTTTTTTAGCCGGGGCTAGGTTTGAACCCACCACCCTCAGCATATGGGGCCAGCGCCCTATGCCTTGAGCCACAGGCGCCACCCTATACAGTGTATTTAAACAAACCTAAATAGTATGGCCTATTGCACACCCAGGCTCTATGGTATAGGCTATTGTTCCTACATTACACACCTGTACAACATGATAGTAAGTGTTTATCTAAACCAGGCATCCTCAAACTACAGCCCACAGGCCACATGCAGCCCACCTAGGACATTTATCCGGCCCGCCTGGTGTTTTTGCTGCTGCTGCCTGTCCTGCTTAGCAGCCGACTCGTCCCGGGGCCCGCAGTCGGGCCCTCCAAAGGTCTGAGGGACAGTGAACTGGCCCCCTGTTTCAAAAGTTTGAGGAACCCTGATAAACATATATAAACATAGAAAAGGTCCAATAAAAATATGATTTCATAATCTTGTGGGACCACCATCTTCGTATATGCTATCCATCACTGACTGAAATATGGAAGATGACCATATATATATGTATATATATATAATTGATTAATTCATAGAGATAATAATTATTTATGCACCTGATTTGAATTGAGTTTTATAATCTACAACAGAAAGCGTTCTAAAGAATTCATGGTTGGAGTCCAGATTGGACTTTATCTTATTCTAAACTATGCTCATCCCTCAGTCCCTCTCAGCCCAAACTGAAGAACCAACCCCCTTAATACAAATCATTTTTAATGGTTTTGCTTCTAAACTGGTTTTCGAAGAAAGCAGTCCCAGCAGATTGGACAGAGTGAGCGCAGCTTGGAGTGAGTCTTCCAGAAGAGCCCTTCTGATTAAGTTACCAGCTGCAGAGGGATGTGGACTGAGAATGTTTTCAAAATAAGCCTCGACACAGCCTAACTGCACAGCCCTGCTTCATTTCTCCTTGTTAGCTCTGACCTCTCTTTCCTCACCCAGCACTCCACCATGCACTCAGGACTAATTTGTCCCAATAAAACCCAACTGTTTGCAAGCCCAGGTGAAAGAGACATATTTAAATATATCTTCAAATCCAAATAACGTGTATATATACATATATATGACACACATACATATAGATCTGTGTATATATGTATGTATTATGAGAATGCTGCTCCTTCTCTATTGCCTCATTTGGAATGAGACGATGGGAGAGGACGTCTGGCTCCACGGGGGTCCCCAGGCTGTGTGGCTTTAGGTAAATTCCTTGCCTTCCTTGAGCCTCTCAAATGGGTCGAGATGATCTGTGGGTGTTCCCATTCAGAAGTTTCACTTTTTGTGAGAAGTGGGAGAACCCATAGTCACGCTAAACATTCATGCAGTATTCACTTCATTCATTCATTCATTCATTCATCCATTCTGGCTCTTGAGTGAACAAGCAAGCTGTTGAGGTAGGACAGCAAGGATGATCAGACAGACCTATATAGTCAAGTCCCTGTTCTGTGACCTGGAAACTCAGTTACCTGCTCTGTAAAGTGGGTATAGCATTGCCACCTCCAAGTGTGGGAGAGAAGTGACCCACGTAAAGGGCAGATGAAAGGGCCTGCTACAGAATAAATACTCCCAGATCACACAAATTTCAGACACCCTCTTCTTGTTATTTCTTGAATCATCACTTGATCATACCAAGAATTTTGCATCCAGCCTGGATGGAGTAACAGGGCCTGGATTTACCCTCCCACCAGGAACAACTAAAACAAAACATATGAAACAATGGTTTTCAAGACATTGGACATCAGGCATCAAAGAACACTGATCCCAGGGAGATGGCAAACCAATGAAGTGAGCCCCGCAATTGTCACTGCTTCCTGCTTTGAGAGAGATTCCAAGCTGCAAAGGAGAGACGGGGCACTCAGACAATTCTGAGTGTTCTCCTGGAATTGAGGAGATAAAATCGGATGTCCAGGAAAGCCAAGGTGCCTATAATGATCAGAGCAGAGCACCAGAGAGAAGGGACTGGAAGAGAGCCATCCAAGAATTTGCAGAGGGTTCTCCTTGAGCTCTTGTCACCTGCTTGTGGGGAAATGACCTGAGGTAGAGGGAAAGAAGTGCTTGAAAGGATTAGATAGTCTAGTATCCAAAAATAACTCCTGTTCCATCAAGTGGAGTTCTCAGAAGGGGTATGCCTTAGTAGTGGGGAGTAATTAGTCCTAGATCAAACGCTTTTCTGGTCCCACCTGACAAAGCTTAAAAGCAAGAACTGAAAGGATCAGACTGTTTCCAGGTAACAACTGCATCTAGGAACAAAGCTTAAGAATATTTATAGAAACACAAAAAACAATGCCAAAAGATAAAAGTCAGCACTTAATAGTGTAAAATTCGCAACAGCTGGCACACAGTCAGAATATTGCTGGGCTTGCAAAGATGTAGAAAAACAGAACCCATAATGAAAAGAAAAATCAATCAATTGAAACTAAGAAGGACAATAATACTAAGGGGTTTTCTAGCTACACTTTATATGTTCAAGAAACTAGAGGAGAGACTGAACACAGTACCTGGAAACATGGAAGATACAAACGTTTTCAGAAATGAAATGAAAGTGGCAACATTTGAGATGAAAAATATGCTGCCTGACATAAACAGAAGATTAGACATTGCAGGAGAAAAGATTAGTGAACTCGAAGACATGGGAATAGAAGCTAACCGAATCAAACACACAGGAAAAGCAAGAGTTACAAAATGGAACAGAGTAATTAGTAAGTTTTGCGACAACTTCAAGCAACTTGACACATGTAATTGAGGGCACCAAGGGAAACTGGGGCGGAGAAAACATTTGAAGAAATTATGACAGGACATTTTCTAAGTTTGATGAAAACTAAGATTCAAGAATCTCAATGAACTCCAAGCACAACAAACCAACGAACCAGTGAAACCTATTGCAGGACAATGAATAACCAGATACCTAAAGTAATGAATAAAGAGAGAATCTTTAAAAGCATCTGGAGAAAAAAACACTAAATGCAGATGGAAAAAGATAAAACGTTATAGCAGACTTCTCATCAGAAACAATACAGGCCAGAAGATAGTGAAGCAGGTCCTTTAATGTACAAAAGGAAAAAAAAAAGTTTGGAATTCTATATCCAGGAAAAATACTTTTAAAAACAAAGTACAATAAAAATTTCTAAAAATACACGTGAAAAATGAAAGAACTACTGTACAAGAAATGTTAAAGGACACCCCTCAGGTTGGAAGAAAATGATACTAGAGGGGTTTATGGGTCTTGGAAGAAATAGAGAGCATTGGAAATAGTCATTAAATAGGTAAATATAAAATACTTTTCCTCTAGCAGCAAAATCTCTTTAAATAATCGATGATTTAAAGGAAGAATTCTGACAGTGTATTGTGAGGTTTACAACATGCATATAAGGAAAATGTTACAGCAAAAACACAAATGCCAGGTGTGGAGAAATACCAGCATCCTGTTGAAAGTTCAGATACAATATATGAAGTAGTATAGTATCATTTGAAGCTAGACAGTAATCAGTTAAAGATGTATACTATGATCCCTAAAACAACCACTACAATAACCCAACAGAGAGCTATTTTTAGTGAGCCAATAAGGGACAAACTGGAATAATAAAGTAACACTCAATAAATCCAAAAGAAGACCGAAAGAGAGGAAGAATAAAATAAAAACCAGGTGAGACAAATGCAAAATACCTAGTAAGATGGTAAGAGGATAGGCTTAAACACAATCACATCAATAATCATAATAACTATGAATTATTTAAACACCCAATTGAAAGAAATTGTTTGATTGGATTAAGAAAGCAAGACCTAACTACAGGTGGTCTCTAAAAGAACTACTTTAAATATAAGGACAAGATAGGTTAAAAGTAAAAATATATCTCTTTGTGCTAATTATAGAAAGCTCATGTGGCTGTATTAATAGCAGATGAAATAGATTTTTGATCAAAAATATTATGGTGGATAAAGAGGGGTTGTTTTGTAATGAGAAAGGGAACATCATTCAGAAAGCATAATAATCTGAAGCATTCATGCACCTAATAACAGAGCTCCAAAATGCACAGAATAAAAACTGATTAGCTAGAAGGAGAAATAGACAACTCCACAATTACAGTGAGATATATAAGCAATTCCTGTTTGAATAATTGCTGGAACATGTAGACAGAAAATTAGTAACAATATAGAAGGAAGCATTTCCAAATTGTCTGTAAAACCAGCACATTGTATCCCCTGAGTGTATTAATGTGCACAGCTATGATTTAATATAAAAAAAAAAGAAAAAAAACACTATCAATGGACTTTCCCTCGTTAGCCTATAGATACTCCGCTCAGCAACCGAAGAATATAAATTTTTTCTCAGGTGCATACGGGATAGACAGTCTTTACTAAGATAGACGATCTTCTGGGCCATAAGACAAGTTTAAGAAAATCCAAACCATTTAAGTATGTTTTCTGACAACAATGAGTTTAAATTAGAAATCACTAACAGAAGGGTATCTGAAAAATCTCCTGAATAACACATTTAAACATAATCCACAGGTAAAAGAAGAAATCCAAAAGGCAATTGTATATCATTTTGAACTCAATCAAAATTTAAACATACATCAAAATCTGTAAGTTGAAGCTAAAAGAGTATTTAGAGAGAAATTTATAGCACTGAATGTCTATATAAGAAAAGAAAGGTTTCAAATCAGTGAAACAGACAACAAGGGGGAAAAAAGGAGAAAATCAATGTAATCAAAAGTTAATTCTTTAACAAATGAATAAAATTGAGAAAGCTCTAATTTTTTTTCTTTCTTTCTTTCTTTTTTTTGTTACACTTTGGCTGGGGCTGGGTTTGAATCTGCCACCCTCAGTATATAGGGCTGGCACCTTACTTACTGAGCCACAGGCACCGCCCAGAAAGCTCTAATTTCTAAATCAACTGGAGAAAAGAGAGGGGGAAGATAGAAAAAAGAGAGACAGAGAGAGAGAGAGCAAGAGAAAGACACAACACCAATTTAAAGGACAAGGAAGGTATTAAAGGACAGATGTTAAAAGGACAATATGAAGAGTATGGAGAATTTTAAGCTAAGAAAGTAAGCAAATTTATAAGGAATTGTCGCATTCCTTTAAAGATACAAACTAGCAAAGCATATTCCAGAAGAAAGAAGTGACCTGGAAGCCCTAAATCTATTAGAGAAATCCAATTTGTAGTTACAGACATTCCCACAAAAAAACCTCCAGGCCAAGATGACTTTACTAGTAGGTTTACCAAATATTTAAGGAAGAAATAATACCAATTCTACAAAAACCCTAATATGAAGTCAGCACTAACTTACTACGCAAATCAGAAAAGTACTAATTCTATACAAGAAAGTTATAGACCAAATCCCTCTCACACATAGACACAAAGATTCTCAACAAAATTACAGCAAGTCAAATTCAACAATATAGAGTAAGGATAATACATCATTGCCACTTGAGGGTTACTCAAGGAATGCAACCCTGGTTTTCCATTAAGAATCAGTGTAACTCATCATGTTCTAAAGACTAAACATAATCATTTCAGTAGTCACAGAATAAAATTTGACAAAATTAAACATCAACTTTTGTTAAAAACTCCCAGAAATTAGGAGTTGGAAGGAACTTCCTCAACCCAATATAAATCATCTGTAAAACAACTTAAGGCTAATATCATAACGAATGCTTTTCCTTTAACATTGAGAAAAAAGCAAGTATGTCTGATATCAATACTTCAACATTCTTCTGAAGGTTATTTAGACGGTGAAATAAAAGAAGGAAAAGAAAGAAATGAAAGGACAAGGTCTAAATGGAGTGGAGGGAACAACAACGGTAACATCTGGCTGCCCCTTGGTGAGTATCTCCAGTGCGCTGTGTACTGTGCATGCCCTTGAACCTTTCTGAACTCCACATTCAGCCATCATTCTCATTTGCATGGAGAAACTGAGGCCCAAAGAGGTGAAGTAATGTGCCTCTGGTCGCAAAGCAGGTGTGCAGCGGGGCCAGGTGAGGCCAGGTCCTTTGGCTGGCAAAGCCTCTGTCTTTTCCATTCTAGGTTGCCTCTGATTCCATCAGTTGCTTCCTTCCCTCTGTACACATTGCCTTAGTCTATTAATTTATAAAGAAAGGAGATTTATTTCTTGCAGTTCTGGAGATTGGGAGGTCCAAGATCAAGGGGGTACATCCAGTGAAGGCCTTCGTGCTGTGTCATGTTATGGTGGAACCCAGAAGAGCAAGAGAGTCTGAGAGAGAACTTGAACTTGGGGTGCCAAGCTACCTTCTAGGGAATCATATATTTCCTTTTATTTCTCTTGTGACTTTCTTTGGCCATTGCATAAGATGGCCATTTACTTTTCTAGTTTTTGGTCAGGAGGATCATCCTTGTGTATACCTCTTTTTGCCTGCTGCCCAATGACTTCCTTAGGATAAAAAAACATTCCTGGTGGTTTGGTGCCTGTAGATCAGCAGCTAGGATACCAGCCATATACACTGGAGCTGGCGGGTATCAACCCAGCCCGGGCCTGCCAAACAACAATGACAACAACAACCAAAAAATAGCCTGGTGTTGTGGTGGGTGCCTGTGGTCCCAGCTACTTGGGAGGCTGAGGCATGAGAATCACTTAAGCCCAAGAGTTAGAGGTTGCTGTAAACTGTGATGCCACCGCACTCTACCAAGGGAGACATAATGAGACTCTGTCTCCAAAAAAACAAAACAATATTCCTGGTGAGGAGATTGCTGAGTCAAAGACACCTAGCATCTTTCTGACATGGGAACTCCTGAGTTAACAGCAGCCTTTCAAACCAGAGGAGGCCTGCTGAAGTGAGTGCCTTGTGTAGGCTTTGACCAACTACTCTGTGACATGCTTCTATGTTAGAAAGCAGTGTGGCGTAGGTCCAGTGTCATCGTGGTAGGTTGGAGCAAGAGCACCAAATCTTCCCTCCTCCCTACAGTTATGTCGTTTACCATGTGACCTTGTAGAGCCTTCCCACACTGACTCCAGAGCACCCATGTGACACTGCTTTGGCCAATAAGATGTCAGTGGATAAGATGCACAGGCCTGGAGTGTGCTTGTGTGGCTAGGCTTGCTTTCTCCTGCCCCCTGCCATTGCTGTGAGAAGTCCACACACAGGCCAGTCTTCCAGAGAATGAGACACACTCAGAGCAAACTGAGACACCTGACTCATCCCAGCCAAGGCCATCCTTGATTAGACAACTGCCAGCTGAGCTCTCAACACGTGGGTGAGCCTCTGCAACACAAGTGGGGATGCCTGGCTGATCACCCTAGATGCACGAGCAATACGAGCTTATTTCTGTATGTTGCTGAGGTTTTGTGGGTGTTGTTATGGTTGTTGTTGTTGTTACACAGCATTGTTCAGTCAATAGATAACAAATAGACCAGGTGTGACAGTGAAACCAACTTGTTTAGAAACTTACTGCTCTACCCCAGCAGGGGTTTTTGCAGTGTCCCTGTGCAGGGCTGGACACATTCCAGAAGAGCTCAATTGATATGGACATTAGTAAAAATTTTGATTGTGTTGTCAACTGGGGGAATTGGCATTGCTTCTTGGGAGAGGCAGAGCACAAAGTGAGATTTTGAAGGAGAGAGGAGGTGAGAGGCCCTTGAAGGGACACCAGGTGATGGATGACTCGAGGCCCATGACCACTGAATTGAACTCTAAATGTCTTGCCATCCAGCCTTTCCCTGCATGGTTAGGGATTTCTGATGAGAGAGTGAGCAGAGGAAGTCATCTACGAAAGCAAGTGTTAACCTTGAAATAAGCGTGCCTGGGAATTCATGGCGTTAGTTTCTGGCACGAAGGGCACAGAATAACAAAGAGGGCAAATTCATCAGCCACCGTTTTGCAAAGAAAACAGGCAGCGGTGTGGGTAAGAGACCAGGTTCCACTATCGGAAAGTCACAGGGTGAATCCCAGGTGCTCTGATTTTCAGTGTGACTTAGGGCTGAGGCTACAGCATTTATGGGCCTTCCTTTTTGGAGGCGTGTGTCAGGGATAACAGCACCTGGTGCTGTGCCCAGCCTGCGTTTCCTTCCCCAGGATGCTTGACTTTGGTCTTCTTGGCTTTCTGAGCTACCTGGGATCCCCCTGGAAGAAAATCTCCCATTCTAGGTGTTCACTTTTCCCAAATGTTCCCCTCGGAAAAGTCACCAGCCAAGTGGATGGGCCTGAGAGAGATCAGATGGAGAATCTGGCTTTGGGGAAGCCTCATGCTCCTCACTTGTTATTAGCTACAACAATGATAATAGCTACCACTAGGCCGGGCGTGGTGGCTCACGCCTGTAATCCTAGCACTCTGGGAGGCAGAGGCAGGTGGATTGCTCTGAGCTCACAGGTTTGAGAACAGCCTGAGCAAGAGTGAGACCCTGTCTCTAAAACATAGCCAGGTGTTGTGGCAGGTGCCTATAGTTCCAGCTATTTGGGAGGCTGAGGCAAGAGAATTGCTCGAGCCCAAGAGTTTAATGTTCTGTGAGTTATGACACCATGACACTCTACCAAGGGCAACAAGTGAGGGTCTGTTTCAAAAAAAAAAAAACTACCACTATTTGAGCTCTTAACTGGATCATCAAACCCTGGTGTATAAGGGAGAAGTTGCCATTATCATTCCCATCTTACCAGTGACAATTTGAGCCTTAAAAAGGTTAAGTCACCTGCTCAAGGTCATCTGGCCTATAGGGGGACTCAGGTCTCTCTGATGCTGCGTCTGAGCTTTCTAGCCATTACTTATTGAGGTAGGAAGGTGATGTTGTTGGAATAAGAACAAAAATACCTCCTAAGCTGGTCTCACCCAGAGCTTGGAACTGAGGAAGAGAAGCATAAACACATCTCTGGGCTCCTTTCTCTCCTCTCTAGAAGCCCTTGGCCTTGAGGTTGCCTCCAAGAGCAGTCAGGATAGGTGAAGCTGTGCTGTGGTAACAAAACTACCCCAATCATAGCAAATTGAGACAAATGTGTATTTCTTGCTTATGTCACATGTTCCCCCGGGGGGGGCATCTGAGGCTCTAGAAAAGCATTGTCCTCACTCAGAAACAGGACCAGCTTCATAAATTGTGGGGCTCAGTGCGAGATAAATGCAGGACTCCCAGCTGAAAAATTACTGAGAATTTAAAGATGGCAACAGCATGGGGGCTCTCTAAGTGTGGGAGCCTGTGTGACAGCACAAGCTACACACCCGTGAAGCTGGCCCTACTGAAGGGTCCAGACTGGTGGAGGCATCATGCTGGGGACTTTGCTGTCATCAGAGCAGAGAGCGTGGGAGCCTCGCAAGACGTACACTAGCCTTAAACTCCTCCTGCCCACTTCACTCCTACCCTTCACCTCTCCTCCATGTGCAAGGAGGAGGGATGAAATATTTGTACACAGACCCCAATAACCACCCATCTCTCTGCTATTCTGTTCTCCAATAAGCTGCCATTCCACCAGAATACTGAGATGTCAGATCACAGCAGTGGAGGACACAGACATTCTTCCCCAGAAATGCACCTTTCTCTCCTGGCGACCCCTTTCCTCACTACGGCTCCCATACTTGCCCAAGCTGCCTTCATCATGATTTTGCCTGGTCCACTAACTGCTCCTTATGCTTTGACTCTTGGCCTCAAAGTTCATTTTCTGGTCAGGAACCAAAGGGCTCTTTAAAAAGTGTCATTTCTCTGTTTCAAACCCTCCCACAGCTGCCTATTGTGGATTGAATTGTGCCCCCCAACCCCCCAAAAAAGATACATTGAAGTCCTAGCCCCCAGTCCCCGTAAATGTGAGCGTATTCGGAAATAGGGTGTTTGTAGATGTAGTTAAGACATGATTAAGATGGGGCTGTCTGGAGTAAGGGAGGCCTTTAATACCACATGGCTGGTGCCCAGAGGACAGGGGGCTAGAGACAGATACATGGGAGAGAAGGCCACTTGATGACAGGGATTGGAGTGGCGTGTCTGTGAGGCAAGGGACACCAAGGACTGTCAGCAACTCCAGAGGTCAGGAGGCAGGTGCAGAAGAGCTCTGTCTCCTAGACCCTTCAGCGGGAGTACAGCCTTACTGGCACCTTATGCTCGGATTTCTAGCCTTCAGAAATGTGTAATAAGGAATTTTTATTGTTGAATGCCACATGGTTTGTGACAAATGACTATGGATGCACTAGAGCACTAGCACACCACCCATCTCCCTAAGAATCAAATCCAAAAGCCTCCTCCCACCACCCACCACCTCCTCCCAGCTTGCAAGTGGCCTGAGCCCTGCCCACCTCTCAACCTGAAACCACTGTCCACTGTGCTCAACACACTCCAGCCACACTGACCTTCTTTCTGCCTGCAGGCTTTTGCTCTTGCTATTCCCTCCGCCTGAGTGCCCTTTCACCACAGCAAGTCTCTACCAAAATGTTCTCTCTTGGAAAACTGTTTCTGGGGCCCTGTGTAAAGCAGCACCTCTTGTCTCCCCATCATCTCTTAACTGGACCCTCGCTATCTTCCATCAAAACTTCCTGACATTTTCCACCATTTGTGATGATTTTATTTATCTATATATATATTGCCCTACTAGCTGGAACATAAGCTCCATTGGCAATGTGGTGGACAGCCTTCAAGGTGGCCCCCATCATCCCCACTTCCTAGCACTCACACTCTTATGTGACACGTTTCCCTTGAGTGCACGGCCTGTAACCAATAGAACATTGTAAAAGATGGGATGCCACTTCTGCAATTATGTTACTGAAGACTAGGATGCCCACCTTGCTAGTATATTCTCTCCCTTGCTGGCTTTGCTGAAGCAGGTGGCCATGTTGTAATCCATCCTATAGGGAGATTCCCATGGTAAGAAAGTGATAACAGCCTCAAGTCAATATCCAGCAAAAATCCTTCATTTCTCAACCTTCAGGGAACAGAATTTTGTCAACAAGCCCAGGAGTTTGGAAGCAGGTCCTTCCCCTGTCAAACCTTCAGATGAGACTGTAGCCCCAGGAGATGCCTTGACTATAGTAGCCTCATGGGATATCCCAAGCAGAGGACATTCCAAAGCCATGCCTGGACTCCTGACACACAGAACCCATGAGACAATAACCATGGTAATTTGTTACATAGCAGTAGATAATTATTAGTAATATAGGCAATGGCCCACTCTGTATTGTTTTTTTTTTTGTTCTAGTTCAGGGTCTATAACAGTATTATTGCAGGTGCTTAATGAACGCATGTTGGCTGATTGAGAGCACAGTGCCTGTGATCACTCAGTCACTGGCTTGCTGCCAAGGGTGTGTGTAGTCGATAACGTGTATACATAGTATGCAATATGCTATATAGTAGATAGCATTATATATAATACAGTAGATAGTATATTATATATATACACACACAGAGTTGATAATATAATGAGTATAGTATAGTAGATACTATAATATATATGCACAACATATACAGTGGAGAGTTAGAGTTTCCAGGGTAGATGAACGATAGCCAGAGATAGACCTGGCCTGAGAAATGAGTGATTTCCCCCCTCCTTAGCTTCATCTTTTGTTTATTTATTTTTAAAAAATAGTTATGAAGTGCTAAACATCCTAAAGTGTTTTGCAGTCTTTACCTTTTACTTTAGTCTTTGAAGGTCACGGAAATGCTTAGTTTTCCATGTGTTACTTATGTATTTATTTTGGCCTGGCCTCAAAAGATATTATGTTGTTCAATAATATAATTAAAAGAAAAGGAAATTGAGAGAAAATGAAAGAGATGAAGAGAGATTGAGAGCTTGAGAAGGGAGGAGGAGAGAGGGCAAGAAAGAGAGAGAGAGAACCAGAAGGCAACTCCTTCCGGCTGGAGTCTAGCGAGATGCTTATTTAATATTACAAGAAGGGTGAACAATTAGGACATCCTCTCCTTGTGCCTGCAGACTCCATCTCGGAGACTAATAGATATTTACTTAGTCCTGTCGGTCGTGCTGTGTTTAATATTTATCCATCACAGGAAGCTGCTGCATGTTAAATGTCAGCCTCTTGATTTCGACAGCTTGCGGCTACACAGCTTGCAGCTACACGCAGCCGGAATTGCACAAACAGCCCCAGTGGCCCCAGGCTGCAAGCTGGCCGGGCTTCCTGGCAAAACCATGTCCCGCATCTGTGCAGTGCTCAGGGCTGGCCACTTGGTGGGCCCCACTGACCCCAGGGTCTTCCAGTGGGGTGTTCTGTTTAGGGTGTTGGCCGGTGTCAAGGACAGAGGGCTGCTGCAGGAGGGACCTCATTCACCTTCAGTGACTGACGTGCACCAGGGACCATTCCTCTCTCTCATCAGGTTTTCAGCACAGACGCTGACATTGTTTGCCTGCCCCTTCAGATCTTTCTGCGCCCTGATCCTCTGCTGTGTGCTGTGAGAAGCTGTCTTCAGCAGTGGGCTGCATCAGCTGATGGGGGATCCCTTGACCTCCAGCTGCTATCTGGGCTCAGCTAACAGGGATCCTCAATAGGAGATCTGAGGGTGGGACAAGAGAGAGGTCGGGTATTTGTTCCCCCATATTCTTCTCTGCTTCTCTGCGGGGTTGCTGAGGGCTGGTGTCTTCAAATGTTTAAAGGCCATAGGTCCTCCTACGGGGAAACCACTGCTCAATCTCTCTCTCTCATCTCTACCTCTCTCTATCACCTCTATCTTGAGCCATCATCTTTACCTCATCTCTTTCTTTCCAGATGCCAGTAGTCTCCCCACCCCCCCATGTCAGCCTTTCAGGCCTGAGGGTGGAGAGAGCTTCCCACTGTTACTAACCCTGGGGTGCTGCGCCATCCTTAGTGTGACTAGAACCTTGATTCTGATTTGAAATACGCCACCTCCTTCTGGCAGGGATTCTATCAATACAAGCTACTACATAGTTTTTGCCTGTGCTTTTTATAAAAGAGGAAACTGAAGCTCGAAGAGCTTGGTTGGATTCCATGACGTCCTAAAGACGTGGGCAGAATTGGAGTCTCCTGGCCACCTGTTTGGATAATTGTGCCTGACGTTATCTAATCCACTGGTCACAGGTAGTGAGCCCCGCTTGGCTTTTCTCAAATGCAAGTGTGGCAATGTGTGCTTTGTATGAAACCTCCTTACTGTTCCCGCACTTGTATGATTTTTGGTTGCATCAGAGAGTGGCCCCAGCCACCTCTCTGGCTCCCATCCCCTGTCCTCACATGTCTAATTTGAATCCAATCAAAGTAACTTGGGCAGGAGCAACTGCTCCTTCAGCAAGTCTCTAGGAATCAGCATTAGGTGTTTCACAAGGTTAGGCTTGGGCTTAATAGGTATGAGCTCACAAGAGTGAGTGAGCTCTCTGTGGCTGGAGGTAGGCAAACAAAACAGAGCAAGCATCACTCTGTCAGGGAGGCTGGAGAGAAGATCCATACAACAGCTGTTGGTGGAGGTGAGATGTGGTAATTCCGAACTGCCCATCATCAGATTATGATGAGAGAGAGAATATTGAAAATGTAGATTCTTGGGCCGTACCCTTGGGGAGTCTTATTTCCCCAGCTTGGGATGGATCTCAGACACCTGCATTTTATATAATAACCTCCGCAAAGTTTCAACTGAAATTTTCCATTAACATCTGAGGCCCCTCTCAGCTAGTAATTAGCCAACTTTGAGTTCATCCCTACAGGGTGAAGGTGGTAAGGTTGATCTCTAGGGCAGGCAGCAAAGCTCTGAACTAGGACTGGTATGGGGTAGTGAGGCAGAGTCCTGGGCTGTAGGCTTACTTAAGAAATTCAGCTTGCCCCAGGACCAAGGGGGAAGAAATGGGAGGGATGCTCCATTTTTTGAACAGTGCAATAGGAATAGTTCAAATTCATGGTCCTACCTTTTCCCTCACTTGTATTACAATAACACGGGTCTGCCATCCCTCATCCAGATGTTTCTGAGCCCGGGTCCCTTTCAGATCCAGGAGAGTCCTGCCCACCGGTGGGCGGGGCCAACACCTGTGCTGACTCCACCCTGGTTTCTGCTGTGGGTGGTCCAGACCCCCAGTCCTTGGGATCCATTAAGACCCTGGAGTGCCTCCTGTCAGCTGAGGTTGGGATTGGCTGCCAAATGCATTCTGAAAATATTTGAAGTTTTCAGAGCTTTTTGGATTATAGAATTGAGAAGGAGGGATTGAATGTACCTAGGAAAGTTTTTGTGAGGATTAAGGCAAATGCTGCACGCCAAGTCCCGGGCATATGGCAATGGCTCCATAAATGTTAGCTGATTAGTATCATCATTAGCAGCGGTATTTCAAGTAGTAAAATGCTTAGCCCAAGTGCCTCAGGTACAGTAAATGTTAAAAAAGAGAAAGAAAACTAGTTTGCTGTAATTATTACTGCAAGGCTTCACCGGTGTTCAGTTCCGCATTTCTCCATTACTTTTTTTGACGATTAATAACAAAGGCAGAAGAGATGCTTGCCCCAGAGCTACAGGTTTTGAAGGAGTAGCATCTGTGGTCCGGGGGGCTTTGTGATCTCGCAGAACCCCCTTCCCCAAATCACGTGCTAGACCCTGCGAGTCCCCCCCACCCGCCCCCTTGTATTTCAACAAAGTCTTTCTGTTCTGTAAACTGGATATTAAAAACAAATGTACCTAATTAGAAATAAAATGTTTCCAACCAGCTCGAAATAAAATAAAATGTAATTACTAATGATATTTAAATGTTGTAGATATTTTATTTTTTTTTTAAATCCCCTTAATTTAAAATGAAGTATGACTTTAATTTAGTCGAGAATGCATTAAGCTGGGAGGGAAGTGGTCTGGCTCTTACGGAAGGTCTCCTGCCGTCTAAGAAGGAAGATGAAGGTTTCCTAGAACATCCTTTGCCCAAGAAATTGGCATGAAGGTTTTTATGTGTGTGTGTGTGTGAGTGAGATATCTTCCAGGATACCCTGAATCTTACACGTATATGACTTATATACCCATTCCCTGAGTTTTCACAGAGATTTTTGTAGGTGCAGGTTTGTGTTGTGGCTCTGTCATTAACATATCTTTTAGACCAGTCCCTGCACTTCTCTGTTCCTCAGTTTCTCCTCTGAAAAGGCAGAATGCTAAGGTCCTCTCTGGGGAAGTATAATGAGCTTACATGACATAAGTATCTCTGAGCCATAGGCAATACTTTCAATAGGAGAGCAAGTGTCACCCAAATGCATGCGACATCACCTTCATGCTAAGCTTCATGGGGACTGAGACCATGTTGATGTTTTTCTTTTTGTGTGTGTCAACATCTAAACAAGTGCCTGGTGCCTAGGAGATGCTCAGTAATTGAATGAATAAATATATGGATGAAAGAATGACCCACAAATAGAACATTAAGGTTGAGAGCAGTAACACAGATACTCTATATATCCATACTGGCAATTAGAAGCCCATGTGTATGGAGTGATTGATTACTTTCTGCTTGTTTCCTTCCAGGGATGGGAAGCTCTCTACTTATACCTATAACCAATGTCAGCTTTAAAGAATTCTGAAAAGCTTCCTTTACTCTGGTCCCCTCTAAGTTCTATAAGCTGAGCCTCTCTCTGGGGCCACATGGAACAGGACAGGGCCCGGGAAAGTGATTCATAGACTTTGTATTTCATAAAATACTCGCTCATCAACTGGGATGTCAGAATAACATCCTGGTGGTTATAATGTGAGCTGTCATAGTGCAAGCCTGAGCCCTGTCACTTACCAGCTGTGTGATACTGGATAACTTACTGTGTGGCCTTAGGCATGTTAAGTGGCCTCTCTGAGCATCAGTCTCTTCCTCTGTAACTGGGCAATCAAGAGAGAGTCAGTCTCCGCTCACAGTACAACCAAATCCCACAGACTGTTGTAGCAGGGAGCTGGTCTTTGAGGTTGGCAATCAAAGAGGCTTCCACTTCTCCTCACTGAGCGGACACACATTTCAAGTATTCCACCTGCTTTGGAGTGTTGCAGAGCTCTCATGCTCCCAGGCAATCCTCTCCCAACTGCCCCAGTCCCGAGAGGTTTCAGAGGGAGATAGCACCTTCCAAATCAAACAATTTGTCTAGGTTTATAACAAAATAAATGTTTTTCACTTAGCGAAGTATTTGTTTGGTTTTGTGAGTGGGGAGAGGCTACTCTTGTCTAAGCTGCACTCGTCTCTTGCTGGGACCGTTGCAGTAGCCACTCCCAGTTTTGCCCCATTGCCTCCTGTTCTCTGTTCAGTGGCCTACAGCCTAAGTTTTGCATAAGACCATTCAGATTGTAAACACCCCAAGGCATTTCTCAATCTTCCAGGACCACTCTGTCTTCACTTCCTACCACCTTCCCTTTACCTGACGTCCATCTCTCCCCTGCTATACTGTTCTCCTCCTTGTTCCTTGTTTATGCTAAGCTCCTCTGTCCTGCCTCAGGTCCTTTCCACTTGCTGTACGGCTGCCTGGGATGCTTTCCTGGGTTCTGCACATGGTTTGCTCTTTCCTTCAGGTCTTGGCTTAAATGTCACACTTCAGAGAAGGTGTCCCTGAACCCATCCCATCTAAACTGGACCCCCTACACATTTGTCACCTTCTGTATCTCACCTTGCTTGATTTTCTCCATGGTATATTATCTTCTTATTTGTTTCTTGTTTGCCATCTCCCTTATTGACCACCATCACTATAGCTATGGGTTGGAGGAGATCACACAGAAAGGGGGGCCTTCTGATCAGAGCCACAGCCTCTGGTTTTGTCACATTCTTGGCGTGTGCTCTTGGGAAAGTTATCTGTACCCTATGAGTCTTGGTTTCTTCATATGTAGCTAGTGCTTCTCTTAAGACTGGATAGAGGCTCGGCACCTGTGGCTCAATCGGCTAAGGCGCCAGCCACGTGCACCTAAGGTGGAGGGTTTGAATACTCAGTCCAGGCCCACCAAACAGCAATGATGGCTGCAACCAAAAAATGGCCGGGCGTTGAGGAGACAGGAGACTCGCTTGAGCCCAGGAGTTGGAGGTTGCTATAAGCTGTGATGCCATGGCACTCTACAAAAAAGACTGGATAGAAACTAGCTTTGATGCATGTAAGACTCCATAGATGTCAGCCACTTATCTCGTCCCTTACCTGGGTGGGTGGAGGGACAGTCCAGCTAACTCAGGCTTGACATCTAATGCAGCTTTCACCCCCAGCAACAGGCTTCCCTTGCAGCCCATTGAGCCACTTGGATCATAGTAGGAGCTCAGTGTACAAGTGTTGGATGAATGATGGAGGCCTTGGAAAAGATAAATAAATCTTCTCCATCTGACCCTCTCAATACAACTTTGCTTTGGGGAGACACAGAGTTTATGAGAAGTAAGAAAGGACAACTACAAGAAGAAAATATTTTGGAATCTATTGTCATAGGTACATTACTGACATCATTAGTTTTCAGAGCAAATTCCCTTTTCCTTTTTCCTTTAAGTTGGCAAAGCAGAGATGGTCTTCCTTTGCCTGCCAATGAAAGTACTATATTGTCACTGTGGTCAATTAATGCAGAATACGTAACAAAGGAGAAGACAAAAATACCCTCACACTTAAGGGAAAGCCACAAGAATTGCTTTGATGTGATTTTTTTCTCGGTCCTTTTTCCATGAACTTAAATATTAGTGAGCTTATGTTACATATATATTTTAATTACTAATTATTTTATTTTGTCTTTACTTTTCATATTAAACATTGTCTCTTATCAGTAAGAACACCTTTCCCCAACATATGTAGTCATAATGTTCTTTAATATGACTGCATCAAAGTTCCCCTCTTGTTACCTTTTGAGGGCCGTCTCCTTACCTTTGCCATTATATGTTTTGTAAAGGCACAACAAGCATGTGTGTCCTGAACCTTTCCTGTATCCCTGATTATTTCTTTAGGCTGGATCCAAGCAGGAAGACCAAAGAACTTCAAAATGTTTAAGACCCTTACTTGATTATTTTTGCTGTCAGACATGCTAGAGAATGTAGAATATTCTAGAATATATTAGATTTATTTATTAGTTCAACCTGAGCAGGAATGGAGAGGAAAAATCTTAAGTGTTTTTTAGTGTTTTTTTTTTTGTTGTTGATCCTCTGTATTGATTTTTTTGGTTTCCATTTCATTTAGTTTTGCTTTGTTATTTCTTTCCCTCTTTTAGCTTTGGGTTGGGTTTGCTCTTCTTCTTCTAGTTCCTTGAGGTGTGACATGGAGTTGTTAATTTGGGATTTTTTTGCCTTTTTTAATGTAAGCATGTAAGGCTATGAACTTTCCTCTTAGAAATGCCTTTTATGTAGCTAAACTATAAAAACAACACACACTAAAGTGTTTTTTTCTACTCTCTCTCTTACCACTCAATACAACACAGCATATCTTGTCACCAGAATGTGTGAGAATTTCTCCCCACTGGCAACTGATGGATTTCTTTGGCATATTCTCCAATGGATACCAGCAGGGTCTGACACTACCTGGAGAGAGCATCAGATTCTATAAGTAGAGGGGTCCATCCCCAGAGACTGCCTCCTTGTTTCAGACGCCAGTTGCATCAGATGCCAAGTTCAGCCCTCTGGAACTTCTTACTAACTGGCTATAAATTGGGATTTCCACAGTCCCTTCCCTGGCTTTGGTTAATTTGTTGGAGGGGCTCACAGAGCTGAGGAAATCACTTCCCTTACGTTTACTATTTTACTGTTTATTATGAAATAATAATACTATTTTAATAATACTAATAACAGTAAATACTATTTACTGTTTATTATGAAATATATTAACAGTTATATAAATGAATTGCCTGATTAAGAGATGCATAGGTTAAGATATGTGGGAGGGGCACAGAGATTCCATGTCCTGTCTGGAGGTACCACCCTCAGGGAATTTCTACCCATTAGTTTAGCTATCTGGAAGCTCCTAGAATCCAGTCCTCTGAATTTTTTTTTTTTAATGGAAGCTTCATTACATAGGTATGATTGATTAAATCACAGGCCACTGGTGATGGACTTAACCTTCAACTCCTCTCTTCTCCCAGGAGATTGGAGGGTGGGGCTGAAAGTCCCAGCCCTCTAATCAGGCCTCGGTCTTTCCCATGTGACCAGTCCCATCCTGAAGTTATTTAGGCATTGCCAGCCACCAGTCTTCTCATTAGCATACAAAAGACACTCATCACTTCAGAGATTCCAAGGTTTTTAGAAGCCCTTTGCCAGGGGCACAACCAAATATATTATACAGATACCACAACATGTAATTAAACATTTACTATGTGCAAAGCAATTTTTACCTTCAAGGAATGAGATAAATTCTTCATCGATCGATCCATTCATCCATCCACCCACCTACCATTCATCTACCTTTATTTTTCACATATCTTTCTATCCTACAATCCTGCTTTTGATCTATGCCTCTGCTTTTACCCCATTATGCGTATCTGATATTCTTGGCAAATATTTTCTCTCCCTTCTGATGCAGCCCCTCCCTTCTTTTCCTCCTGTTTTCTTGTTATGAAGCCTGCCTGCACCTGCCTCCCAGCCAACTGTGAGTTTCTCAGAGTCAGAGGCCAGAACACATTTGTGTCCTTAGAGGCTTAGGATGCACCAAGTCTCTGTAAATGTCCACTGAATGAGTGTCTGTCCTTTGTCCATCCATTCATCCATCCATCCATTTTTCATAATTTTTTATTGTCTATTTAAATATTGACTGAGCTTTAATATTTACATATAGGAAAATGAATGTTTTAACTATACAAATCTTCAGCATATGGCTTGATGGGCATTCATTTATGTAGGCCCAGATTTAGAACATTGCCAACTCTGGAAGACACATTCCTCTCCCCCCAAAATAATCTCCCTCACCCTGCTCTAAAGTAACTGTTCTTCTGGCCCCTGGCACATGGCTTGGTTGTGCCTATTTTGAAATTCATGAATTGGGACTGCCCATTTTCTCCTTTTTTGTGCCTGGCTTCTTTTGCTTATGCATATGTCTGTGATATCGGTGCATGGCTGTAGCAGTTGATTGTTCTTTACTGTATGTGGGCTGTCTGTCATGTTATGTTTTACATCAAACTTCCTTGATTCACCTTCCATACCTTCCTTCTTCCCTCCCTCAACTCTGTTGCGGACCATCTAGTCTGGGTTAGATGTTAGCCCCAGCCGTAAAGAGATCGGTGGGCTTGTCTGATTCAAGGGGATAGAAAGGGCAGGGGTCTTTACCTCTCAGCGAGGTGAATGTATGAAGGTGCTCTGGGACACAGAGGCTCCTCCTCTGTGCCTGTCTGTCACTGTCCCTGTCTGTCCACCTACCCACACATTTCACACCAGTGACCCTTCCCAAGGTCAGCTATAGGGAAAGTCACCCTTACCCATTTTCTTGTGCCCCACTTGAGTCTTCTCCTCCTCGTCCCCCGTGTGAGCAGCTATTCTCACTCCATAAAGCAGCCAACTGCATCCCAGCCAGGCACCAGGAGCCCACATTGGAGCCGGATTTGCTTTGGGGTAATGAAAAAAAATATATGGCCAAATGTTGAGAATCGGGAGTTTGAAGTTCGCACTCCAGGACGCCGAGCCGGGGGAGATCACACCTCCCTTGGCAGGGAGCCCCTCAGTCTGCCCGTCCGGCTGCCGAGACTCGCCCCCTCCATATCTCGCCTCCCCCAGAAGAAGGGTGGGCCTGGCTGCTGCTCTGAGCTGTGGGAACCATCACCCCAGGTTTGGGAGCCACGTGAGACCTTCTGTCTGGGGAGCATGGATGTCTCTCCCACCTCCTGTGGGCTGGCCCTTGGGGGCCCAGGAAGGAAGGGGAGGATGTAGATGGAAGAGATGCCAGGGTCATTGCTGTCCTTGCCTGAGGTCCAGCCTGACCACAGACACTCATCGCACAGAAATCACAGGGGCAGCGGCCTTAGCAACTCATTTTACCTCTGAGCCTCTGTTTTCCTTCTCCAACATGGGGGTAATATCATAGTAGGTGAAATGTTGCTGGTGAATTTCTTAACCGAGGCACAATCCCTAGTGAGCCCCTGACAAACGTTATTACTGTTGCTCTCAGTAGAAAGCCATGTGCCAGTGGCTCTGTGACAAGCCTTTTCACTGCTCTGAGCCTCAGTTTCTCCTTCTGTGTGATGAAAATACCAATCCTTATCACAAGGTTAGTTGCAGGGTACTAATGTGAGATAATGCAAGTAGAATCTCTGCAAAGATTGGGCGCATAGTAGGTGCCTTGTTAATGAAATCAGTCCTTTGTCCCAATGTCAGGGCTCTAATCCAGTAGGACTGGTTTCCTTTGCAAGCCCATGTGTTGTCTTTCTGAAAACTAGAAGGCTGTCTGTTTTTCTGGGTAAATACCATTCTCTGCCAGGGTGTGTGACTGTTAACTGAGTGGGAACTGAGTTTCAGACGCTGGGCATTTACTCAATCTGGAGTTCTTGTGGAGTGTGCAACCTGCACCACTGTCTGCCTATTTAGCACCTTGAGAGCCCCGAGCTCTCTTGATCGCTCTTCCTTAGATTCTGAGCCCAGGCCTGTCTCATACTCTCCAGTTCTTCCCTTTTGTTTTCTGACCCTATTTGCCAAAACTATTTCTGCATCGCTCTGCATCCTCAGACCTCCTGTAAGAGACATGCAGTTGCAGTCAGAGGATGTGGATTTGAGAGGGCTGTGTGAACTAGGGGCAAGTGATTTCCTCACTCTGGGTTTCTGTTTTCCTAGCTGAAAAATGAAGATATTAGGCTGGTTGACTCTGAAAGGCATTCGGCTATGGCAATCAGATTTTTGTTCGTTGTTAAAGTTTATTATATGTTATACTATTGGCAACTCCCAAATATAGATTTTATTTATTTATTTTTGAAAACTTCATCTTTTGCCAACAGAGAACTCCCAGTTGTTCCAGAAGAACAACTTTTGATGGCTGCAAGTGTCCTCGGCAAGTAATAGCACATTTAGAGCATCACTCGGGTCATGATCCCATCCTGGCCCCCCGTCCTTACTTTTGTCATCCTCTCTTTGCTCTTCTTGTCTTTTCCCTTTTATTTTCTTCCCTTCTACTTTGGATTCTCTTCCCTCATTACTTTCATTGTCTCATGTTACGAACTGAATTGTGTCCTCCCCAAATTCCTATGTTAAAGCTCCAACCCCCAATGTAAGTGTGTTTTGGAGGTAGGAATTGTAGGGAGGTGCTTAAGGTTAAATAAGGACCTAACATCAGGGCTCTAAGCCAGTAGGATTGGTTTCTTGAAAAGAAGGAGGAGGAGGAGAAAGAGGAGGAGAAGGAAGAAGAACCGGGGAGGAGGGGAGGAAAAGCACCAGAGATCTCTGTTTCTCAGGCAAGGAAGAAAGGCCATGTGAGGACACAACAAGAAGGTTGCTGTCTGCAAGCCAGGAAGAGAGCCCTCACTAGAAATTCAATTTTCTAGTACCTTTATTGGGACTTCTAGCCTCCAGAACAGTGAAAAAATAAATTTCTATTGTTGAAGCCACCCAATCTATGGTATTTTGTTGTGGCATCTGGTGCTGACCAATGCTCTCTGTGTTAAAACATTTCTATGAATTGTCTTTGCTTAGAGAACTCTTGCTATTCTCCAGATGGATCTATACTGGGCCTGAGCCCAGACATCTTAAGGGGCTGCCCTGCCCTGATGCCAGGCCCTGCAGGAGCATGGTGACGTGGGGGCAAGAATGAGTTCACAGGACTAAGATGCACACTGACTCCCCGGTGAGTGTAGGCACAAGGCTTACACACTACCACTTCTCTATCTGTGAAATCTCCTGTTGTGCCCTTTCTTGTGAGCTTGGGTTTGGGACTCTAGTTAGTGAGAGGCTGAAGTTTTCGCATCCTTCGGTTGGTCTGAGCTGCTTGTTAATTGGAAGCTGGTGCTTGGGGCACCCCGGTTCTGACCCCAGAATCACCTCAACCAGTCCTCTGGCAGCCCTAGAAAGCTGATGCTATCATCAGATCATGTCAAGAGAGCCAGACACTGGAGCCAGATGGTCTGTGCTTGCATCCTGGCTCTGACTCCTATCAGCTGAGTGACCTCTGTTTTCTCATCTGTTGAATGGGAAGAGTCATTTAATCCACTTCACAGGACAATTGAGGTGATTAGATAAATAAATACTCCCTGAGCCCCCAAAGTGCAATGAATGAGTGTTCGTTATCATTATCATCCTTATCTGACAGATGAAGAAACTGGCCCTGTGTGGCTCTGACCCTAAGTCACAGTCCAAATCTGGGTACCACACTGCATCCTTGCTCTGAAATACCCCTTGCTCTGAAATACCACTTGCTCTTATTTGCAGTTTGACATCTCTTCACCTGGCAAGAGGATGTTCTCACCTTCCTGGTCTCCACTGGCACCTACATAGTGAAATGCAAATCCTCCTTGGGACACTCCGATCCCACCAGGATGTGAATGTGGCTGTCCACTCCCCATTTATCTCATTTACTGCCCCACCACTGAGGCCCTACCAGATTTTAAAATGACTTTCAGTTCCAGAACCCATCAGCTCTCTCCTGGCTCTGTGCTCTTTGGCCACTCTTTGCTATGAAACGTCACCCTCTCAGAGAAGTCTTCCCGATATTCTCCTTTATTTCCAGAGAAGCTCTTGTCACATTTTGTCCTGAAATGTGTCTGCTTGCTTATTCTCTGGCTGGGAGTGCCTTGAAGACACAGTGATTCCCCAGGGGCTAGCATGATTCCTACCATGTAGTATGTGCTCGATAAATACTTCTTGAGTAGATGAATAAATAGAGGAATAATTGTAAAAGTGGGCTGCTACCATGGTACCATGTTCTAAAGTTCCAAGATCTTCATTGTATTTTATTATTATAACTTCCCTTCAATAGTCGCTATTAATGGTATCTTTTATAAAGTGAAGTTATTTAATTTTGATCAAGTTCAGTATATTGACTTTTTTCTTCTACCATTCATGCATTTTTATTCTCTTTTCATCTTATTTAAGAAGACTGTCACAAACCCAAGGTCATTAGGAATTTTTTCCTATGTTTTCTTATAAGAGTTTTGTATTTCTTGAGGTCATGAACAGTGTCTTGCATATTCATATGTGTGACTCTGGTTCTTCTCACAGCGCCTTGTAAGTCTCAATAAATAAACATCTAGATGGCTGACCAGCGAATGAATAACTCATCCTACTCCCCCTCCACTGAATCAATGTGCAGTGGGTGGTTGGGTGGTAAGTACGTGGGTCAAAAACAAAAATACAAAAACAAAACTACCCAACTAATTTTCTCTCCTGGAAGTTTAGCTGAGACTCATCTTGATTCTATTTCCCTTTTGGAAATTCTGCATTGTATACAAAAAGAACTAACTACAAAAGCAAAGATTTGAAAATTGGACTATATTAAGATTTAAAAACATCTTTTCATGAACAGGAAGAGAATGAAAAGACAAGTCACAGAGGGGGAAGTAATATTTGCAACAGACACAACTGGCAAAAATTTGTATCCAGAGTAAGAAAAAGACAAATAACCCAATAGAAAAATGGGCAAAAACTCTTGAGCAGACACTTCACCAAAAAGTATACGAAAGTGGCCAATAAAAATAGGAAAGATGGCTCGGCGTCCACAGCGCAGTGAGTAGGGCTCCAGACACATACACTAAAGCTGGCCGGTTCAAGCCTGGCCTGGGCCTACTAAACAACAATGACAACTGCAGCCAAAAAATAGCCGGGCGTTGTGGCAGGTGCCTGTAGTCCCGGCTGCTTGGGAGGCTGAGGCAAGGGAATCACTTAAACCCAAGAGTTTGAGGTTGCTGTGAGCTGTGACGCCACGGCATTCTACCAAGGATGACACAGTGAAGCTCTGTCTCAAAAAAAAATAGGAAGAGTTGTGCAACCTCAGTGATCCTCAGAAAGATGCAAATTGGAGCACACTCGATCCCATCCAACAGGATGGCTCAGTCAATAAAACTGATAATACCGAGTGTTGGTGAAGATGTAGAACAACAGGAACTCTCATGGAATGTTGGTCGAATGCGAAACGGGGAAGGCACTTTGGTGATCTATTGTTAGCATCTACTAAAGCTGAATACACACCGACCCTATAGCCTACTGGGGGCACTCCTAGGTACACACTCAACAGAAACATCCGCATTTGTTCATTAAAGATATGCATGAGAATATTCACAGCAGCTCTGTGTGTAAGAGTCCCCAAACAGAAAACTACCCACGTGTTCACCAAATACAAAATGGGTCCATACACGGTGGTATAGCCACATGGTTGACTATCATCCAGAAATAAAAATGGGCAAACCTCTTGTCCATTTTTTAAGAGCCCCCCCATCAGAAAACTACCTAACTGCCAATTATAGAATGGATGCCTACATTGTAGCATGTTCACGTAGTTGGACGTTATTGAGAAATAAAAATAGGCAAAACTCTTCAACATAACAACAATGTGGATGAATCTCACAAAATAACGTTGAGTAAAACAAGCCAGACACAAAACAACATATACCCTGTGATTCTATCTCCGTAAAGTTCAAAAACAAACCAAAATAACGGGTCGTGGAGGCAAAAATCAGGAGGATGATTATCCTGGTGGTGTAAAAAGGGGGAAGCGTGTAATGGCGACATGGGGGTTGAATACTTAGGTGTGTCTTCTTTGTAACAAAAACTCCATGATGTGCTCACTTTTCTGTATAAAGCTGAAAATATTTATTAAAAAAAGAAAATTGCCCTGCCAAGTGAGGGTCAGGGTGATTTCCCCAGCTGCAGCCCTTGGCCTTGGTACCCACGAGGCCAGAGGGACTTGCTTCCTCTTGCTGCGCCTCGGAGCCTGCACCAGAGAGGAGAAATCTTTCTTTCTCTTCTTACTCTTTCCTCTCCCTTGGCCTGGAGCTATTGTACATATGCAAATGCAGCGATGTCAGCGACTGAGGCAAGCACAGCTATTTATAGCTGGAGTCTTGCAACACTTATCACAGCCGCTGCAGACTTTAGAAAGCCGAAACACACACACACACTCACACACACGCACACGCATGCATGCACAAGCACACACGCTACACAGAGTATATTTTTTCCCCAGGATATAAATTTCCCATCCCATTGCAGTCTGGGCCGTCGCATGCAACATTGATTGTCTGTTATATTACATTTATTAAGAAGTGATAACTTGTAATAATTGGATGTTAAATTAAAGAACTCTCTCCTAGTTATTGCCGTCTCAATTATAACTGTCGTTGGCTGGCAGTTATAATGATATATGAGGGTTGTATTTTACGCAGCCGACCATGACCTGGTGAGTAATATTCCCCCAGCTATGGGGGCATTCATGCACTCCTTGGCTCCTAATGCCTTGCTTGGGTGCTGATTGGAATATTAAGTTTCTGCAAGACTGCCACGCCGAAATCCACACAGAGAGCTTTGACTCCTCAGCAGAGAGCCCCCTCCGGCGATTCCCCCCCTCCTGCTTCCCCTCGCTGGTACATGTCCAACTCGTTTCGGCTTTGTTTTATGGTTATAGGAATCAGGTTTATTTGGTGAGTTATAAAGTCATAAAACGTGGGTGAGTGTGTGTTTGTGGTTTCCTTGAAGATGAAGCTCCTGCAATTAGCTCTTGGGTCTGAATGCCAGTGGACAGGGGCAGTGGCAGGTGGGAAGCAGGGGGTAGATGGATGGGATTTATTTAGAAGAATCTGATGGAGAATTCGGGTGTGCTTTGGCAAGGGTGTCACCACAAAGAAGCTGGTAGCTCCGAGGTTCCAGGGAGGAGGTTTAAGTGGAGTTTTGAGGGCTTGCGATGATTACTCTTACTCAAGGCTTCTGGCCTTCAGGGGCCCCTCATGTGCCCAGATCTTGGGGCAAATCACTGTCCCTGGTCAGATAGTGGGTTTAGTGGGTTGCTCATATACACCCTCTTTCTCATCTGTTTCCTCCCCCTCATCAGAGCTGCAGAGGTGACTCACTGCATGTCAGAGGTGACCACAGGGCATCCTGGCAGGGTCTTTTAAGACCTGAATGCTGGGGGGTCTGGTGTACTCGATGCCGTCCTCAGGGAAGGCACCACAAATAAAGGTGCCCAAGTAAAGTGCTGCAAACCAAAGGGGTGGCTGGAAACAATGGGAATTTATTCTCTCACAGTCTTCGAGGCCAGACGTCTGACACCACAGTGTTGGCAGGGCTGCTCACAACTGGGGCAAGTGGAGGGCTCCTGGCTGCAGGGAGGGCTGACCACTTGCAGGTGGGGTGCTCTGGGTATCAGAGATGCCAGATCCCTTTGACATCTTTCTAAGGTCAGTCAGTTAGATCACAGAAGCCATCCATTCAACAAATATTCACTCGGTGTCCCCCACTCTCCAGAAAACTAGACAAAGATAAATTTCTGCCTCAAGGAGCTAGTCTTCTAGTGGGTGTATGGGGGAGGGGAGGGGAAGAGAGAAAGAAAGAGAGTGTAAACAAATAGGTTAAGGATAAAGAGTGCCAGGGACCAAGTGCTGGGAAGAAGTGTAAACCAGAAATCGGGGCTAGAGAGAGCTGTGATATTAAACGGGGCGTCAGGCAAGCCATCCGTGAGTTGGCAGTTGAGACTACAAAATGTGACAGTGTGGCACACTGGGAGGAGCACCCCGGGCCGGGAGATCAGCCAGTGCAAAGGCCCTGAAGCTCACCCGTCAGCGAGGCTGTGACGGGTGAGCAGTGGGAGCTGCTCAGGAGACCTGGGACGCACGGTGTCTCCAGCAGAGGAGGAGCATAACCTGATATCTACTTTTTTTTTTTTTTGAGACAAAGCCTCAAGCTATCCCCCTGGGTAGAGTGCTATGGCATCACAGCTCACAGCAACCTCCAACTCCTGGGCTCAAGCGAATCTCCTGCCTCCGCCTCCCAAGTAGCTGGGACCACAGGCGCCCGCCACAACCCCCGGCCATTTTTTGGTTGCAGCCATCATTGTTGTTTGGCAGGCCCGGGCTGGGGATTTGAACCTGCCACCTTAGGTGTATGTGGCTGGCGCCTTAGCCGATTGAGCCACAGGCGCCGAGCCAACCCGATATCTACTTTAACTTTTAGAATAGACAATAGGGGGTGGTCACATGAAAAGTATGGAGACATTTTTAAGCTACTGCAATAAACAGGAGAGAGATGCTGACAGCATAGACTTAGGTGGCAGCTGAGGATGTGGAGGGGAGAAGGGGGACCCCCAATAAACTTGCTGTGTGTGGAGTAGAATGTAAGCAGGAGGCGGGGATGACAGGATATGATTCTGAGCGATCCAGCAGGTGGGGGTGGGTCCTGTCCACTGGGGAATTTGTAAGCAGCAAAGGGAAGGGCGGAGTTGTTACTGGATTAACATCTGTCTCCTGATGCTTATTTATTCTGGAAATTGAATGTGACTTTCCCATGGCAGAGAAGGGAACCCCCTCATTTTATGGTGGGGGAAAAGAGGGTGCTCAGATGAGCTCCAGATGACAGACAGGGACCAGAAGCCAGATGTCTCACCCACTGCCCCAAGTCCATCGTGATCTAACTATTCTATAAGAAACCAAAGTTGGTTTAGGATGTCACTTTGCCAAACACCTTTCTCACTGGGGCCCTCATGAAGACCCAGTGAAGTCTTGAGTTCACTTTAGAAATGAGAACTCTGGAGCTCAGAGACCCCAAGCTACCTAGCCAAGGTTGCTCAGCTAGGAGGTGATAGGGCTGGGATTTGAATCTCAGTCTGACTTCGAAATACCCACTGGCTTGGCCCTCGCACATGCTGTTCCCTCCGTCAGGAACACTGTTCCTGCTCTCACACATCTTTCCCCTCCCTAACTCTTACCTTTCTGAGCTCAGCTCTCTTGTCACTTCCTGGAAAGATCCTTCCCTGGTGTTGGCTCCATCAGGGACCCTGCCCAGGTTGTGAGGATTTCTGCTCCTTCCTCATAGCATCAGCCAGAGTTTGGGAAGAAATAATCGTGCAGCCTGTGTTCGCTTGTGGTCCGACCCTCAATCTAGACTCAAAGAGCTAAGAGGCGTGGACTGTGTCTGATTTCCTTGCAACTGCATCCCTGCTGCCTGAGCAGACAGGAGACAACACCCCCTGGGTGCATCCTGACCTTTATTTATATATTTATTTTTAACAACTCTCACTCTTATCAACTCCCTCTTGTTTTTCAAGGCCAGGGCCCAGAGCTTCTTAAACATACTTTCAGGAAAGATGAAAGGGATGGAGAAAGCTATTGTTACTAAGACTCATCCTTCACCGTGCTTGGGTGTTGGCTCAAGTCCCCTTCCTGACCTGCCCACAGCCCCCATGCTGTGATCCAGCGTGGCCCACCAAGGCATTCTCTATGCTCCTCTTTTATTTTTCTTCAAGCATTTACTGTTACCAGACATGATGCCATGGGAGATATTTAGCTTTAGTCTCCTGCCATTGGATGGTCAGCTCCAGTGGGGACGAGCGCCCTCAGAACCCAGCCTGGGGAAGAAGCTCTGTGAACTGGTGGATGAGTAAGGGACCGGGCAGTTCTTGCTCCCTCCCACCTCCCAGCAGCAAGGTAAGCTCTTGGTGCACACTCCGCTCTGGAATCTTGGTAGCTACCCTTGGAGGTTCCGCCTCCTATTTTGCAGATGAGTGAACTGCAGTTCAGAGGCCACAGATAATTTCTCTAGAGCTGGGATTTGTGTCCCGGGCGGGCTGTCTACCTCACCCACACCCTGCGGCTTTCTCTAGGGACCAGCCTAGGACCAGGACTATAATAAGTAGTTGACACAACAGTCATTGAATGACCAAATGTCTGCTGGGCAGCATTTTCCGTGGACATTTGGGTTTTAACATTTTTTCCAGCAGTTTATAGGAGGCGTTACTGCCCTGGAAGGACACTTCTTAGAAATATCTGTTTTATTTCTTGCTATTCTGTAAACAGAGCATCCACGCTCTCCCACTCTCTTGCATTTTTTTTCTTTTAAGAATTAATTGCCCTTTTTATGGCTTTGGTGTGTTTGTACTTGCGAGCACCCTGGCACCCTTAATCACAACAACAGCATTCTCCATGAACAGAGAAAATTTGAACAGTCATTAAGCACCAGCGAACGCGGAGCGTATTAATGGGCAAACAGTAAGTCGGGGGAGAAGAAAATGTTTTTCTCTCGCAAAGTACATACGAAAAGTTGATCCAAACCAACGTGCTGCCATAAATCTGTTAATTTTGGCAATTTACTGGGAGTTAGCAGGGGCAGCTGGAGAGAGCGAGGTAAAAGGTTGGCTGGAAACTGCCCACCCGCTTCAGAGAGGAGAAGCTTGCAGGCCAGAGAGAGCCCGCAGCCCACAGCTCTGCTCTTTGCCCAGAAACTGGACGCTCTTTGCTAGGGCTTCTCCAGTTCTGGAGCCAGTGTCTGACTGTGTCTCTAAGTAGCTAGGGCCAGGGCCGGATTAAGAATGGACCCTGATGATGGGATGAAAGAGGCCTAGGCCTGGGGGGAGCAGCAGCTTCGAAGAGGCCCTCATGGTTCTTTCCCATTCCAATTGCATTTCTGGTCCTCTCTGGGCCCCTGACCTGGGCTGCCTCTTCCCTGCCTCCTCCCTGCTTCCTCCCTCCTCCTCCCCCACACCCAGCCCAGTCTGGCTTTGGTCTGTTTCCTTTGGCTCAGACCAAGTATTGCTCTATCTGTTCTGGGACTGAATTGTGTTCAGGGCTGGGGGAAGGGACGGACTGTGGGTTGCCAGTGAGTGAGCCTGTGTGTGGACACATGAGTGTGCATGTGTGCACGTGAGTATGTGCATGTGAGCCTGTGTGCACTGGAGTGTGCAGATGGGCACACACACCCGTCTGGGTGCTGGTGTGCGGGGGGAGCTGCTGGTGTCACTCAAGGCTTTTGATAACAAAGAACGTTTTTTTTCTTTCTTCCCAGTAGAAACAAAACTCAGCCTTCCAGAGGCAGGCCCATGCCCTCCCAGCCTCTGTCTGTCTCCACCCGCTCCCGTCCCTCTGCCCTGCCCCTTTCTCTCTCCTGTAGAATGTTTTCTTTCTGCCTTGCTCTTTTTTCTCATCTTAGATTGCTCTCTTGTTCTTCTGGGCTTCAAACCCTCTTCTCCATTTTTTTTTCTGTTTCTCGTTCATATTTCTGTCTCTGACTGTCACTCTCCTCTCCCCTCTCCTTTGTCTCTCTCCTGTCCCCCAACCTCACATTCACCCCACAGAATCTGGAGTTATCACGTGTAGACTTTCCACGTGGGCAGGAAGTCAGGGAGAAACACAAACTCCTCTCTTCTTCGAGCTCTTAATTCACAGATAACGTGGGGCACAGAGGGGGCAGCAGGACCAAGAATGCCGTCCAGTCTCCTTCCAGCAGTGTGCGTGTTCCTCAGAGGGAGCGGTGGGGACTGCAGGAGGGTCCTCTGTCCCAGGCACCTTCTCCTGCCTCCTCCTCTTCCAGGCTGACGACATCTGACATCCTCACCTGCCTGCACTGCTGGCTCCTTCCCCAGCCTGGCTGGGGTTTGCTCTCTGCTGCCTGCATAGTGGCTGCACTGTGGCATGAATAGGTTAATATATTTACAGTAAATACGCTCCTGGTTATGCTGGGGGAAGGGGCTGCTTTGGTTAACCATTTATTACTGAGGCGGCTATTTCCAATGTGTTCCACATGATTATTCGGCAAAGCTGCAATTTGGCACTTGTTCTGGGCTTGAAGGAATCTCTTCTCCAGAGGTGACCCTCGGCAGGAGATTGCATGTCACCGCATGAGGAATGGCCGTGGCGGGCGTGATGGGTAGGCTGTCTGCCTTCCCTGACCTCAATCGCTTTCCTGCGGCGCGGCTGCTGGGATGGACGAGGGTTGACACAAAGTGCTTATAATTTCCACTGGAAGGCGGTGGAATGGTGGTGGGGTGTAGGGCCCTGACTGATTGGCTGAGGGCCTGGCCTCCGTGGGCCTGGAAGTCCTGTTGGGAGTGGCCCTCCCTGATGAGTGGATTAAAACAATGCTCCACAGGAGGGGAGAAGGTGGCAGATGCCTCTGGTCTTTACGGGACTAAGGCAAGCAGGCCAAGCAAGGAACAGGTGGCATTGAGCCCCTGCCGCGGCCTCAGCACCGTGCAAAACTCTTTCATGAATGCCTTCCCCTTCAGTTGCCAATGGCCCCGTCAAGGTGCAGCCTGGTGGGAGAGCAGGGAGTTACAAGCCCCAACCTTGTGTTCGTGCTCTGGCACTGCCACTCCTGAGCTCTGTGTCCCTCACAAGAGATTTGACCACAGTGTGCCTCAGTTTCCCCATCTGTAAGGGGGATGGGATCAGTGTGGGATCGATGCCCACTCAGGATTAGTTAGGACATCCGATGAGTTAAGGCTGCAACATGCTTAGAAAACAGCCGGGCGTGTAGCAAGTTCTGTTCCAGTGTTACTACTAGTGTCTTTGTTACCCATGTTACATCAGGATTCTGTGCTTACTGACACAAAGGTAATTGGATAAAGCAGGTTTCCACCAGGCAAATAAGAAAAGTGAGGCACTGAGACCCTGGGAAACTTGATGCCAGACACAAAGCTCTCAGGACCTGGAAGCAGGTTAGAAATCAGCTTCTGTGTTCTCCTTCACCTCTTTGAGGTTTGTCTCCCTCTCTCCTTCCCTCCCTTGCGCCTTCCTTTCCTTCCTTCTTCTTCCTTTATTTTATCCCTTCTTCTTCCAACTCTCTGTTTTTCCCTTTCCATTAACTGTTAATTTCTCTTTTCGAGTCATCAGATACGCTAAGGCACTTGGCCACATACAGGGCCCTTACCAGGAATCTCTGATAATCGTTCTGGACACTGCAGCAGCCTGTTCACTGCTATTCCACGGCACAGCTGGGTGATGCAGTGGCTGCTCCATGAATGCCCTGTCTTAGTGTTCCTGGGTTGGAATCTCTTTGGGCAGATCGTGTCCCATCTCTGGGCTCCTCAAAATGTATCATTCCAGGTGCCCCAGAGCTGTATTCTTCTGGACCCGAATCCTGCCTCTACTGGCAGCAGAGTGGCTGTGGGCGAGTCCTCTTACCTCCCTGGATCTCAGGGTTCCCATCTGCAGACTGCTCGTGGCATTTGTGAGGCTTCGAGGAAGAGAGAAATGTCCTCTGGGACTCTGCAGGCCGGGAGCACCCTGACCTCATCCTTCCTTGCCATGCTGGGCCTGGGTGTTCCCAGCACCTGTAAGCATCTACCTGTCCTAGGCCATGCTTGGACATTTAACACATTAAGTGCCATGTGAGTCATGTTCACCTTACCCTAGTTTTGAGCCTGGTGCCTTGTGAAGCATATATAACTCATACATCTCTTGCGTATTGATGGCCACACTAGAGAAAAATTTTTTTTCTCTTGGGGCCACAGTATTTTATTAGGTCTAGAGGCCTGTGAGTTACGCAAGGTGGCCATAGAGTTAGTGTAACATTTTAAATAGTTTGCAATTTAAAATGGCACATGAACCTTATGGACACCCTGTATATGCTTCATGAGGCCCCAGGCTGAAAACTAAAGTGAGTTAAGTACAACTCACAAGACAGTTAATGTGCTTGATCTAATAAAACATGTTGGCCCCAAAGGGGGAAAGTTGCTTCCTAGAGTGGCAGTCCATGTGTTAAAGGCAGCGACAGGTCACTGTGCTTACACAAAGGAGAGACTCTCAAAATATTTGAGTTCTGCAGATGCTCTAAGGGAGGGTGCTGAAGGGAAGGCGGAGCTAATTTATGAGATCCATCACCTGTAACTTCCAGGCCTGCGGTATCCTTTCTTCTAGTTTCCCCCCGGAGCATGTGCAGACGCACAGGGTGGGCTGTTCGGGCCCTCCACACGGGTGTTTGGTTTGGGTGGGATGAAGTTTGCTTCGAGCTGATTGGGGCTGTAGTGATGGACCATCTTTAGCATTTCCAGGTCTGGAAGGACGGTCTGTTTCCCAGCTGTCTGGGCGTATCATAACTGGCTGTCTTGTCTCCTGTCTACTCTGAGACACAGAAATGTCAATCGTAATGTTTGTGCAACCCTGAGACTTCTTCTAACCACAGGAATAAGAAAAAGCGACCCTTTGTCAGACACCCAGACCTGACCGCATCGCTCTCCTCCTTGCACGCTGGCTTGGTTCGGATTTCCCCAGCAGCAGACTTTAACGTAAGGAACCATGTTCAGGGAGCATTTTGAGGAAGGGATTCCAAGAAGCCCCGAGAGAGGATAGAAACAAAGAGCCAACCAACAAAGGGCATGTGATGAATCCAGTTGTTGCTGTGGGGGGCTGGGACTTACTCTGGGAGACAGTTCTAGAAAACACTGCAAAACACAAACTTCAGAGTCATCCCACCTAAGGATGGAAGGAGTTGGAGGTATTGAAGGATCTATAATCTCCAGGGTCTCATCGGTGAGGGCTGCTCTGGGTTGGGGCAGGAGAATTCCTTGGTCCTTTCAGACTCCCCTGTGGATCTCTAGAACAATCCCTAAGACTCACAGGTACCCACAGCTGAGCGTAGTGAATCAATAAGGTTGTGAAGATGTCAGATAAGCCCCAGTCTATATACCTTTTGCTGATGGACTCTTCCAGGCTGTGTTCAATGCCTCTTCCCCATGCGTTGACGCACCTCTGCCCCTCAAATGCAATGCTTCCCACAGCTGTGTTTAACTGCCTATTTATTCGTCTTCTTGCCCCCATCCTCCGTTCCAGCTGTGAACTCCATGAGACAGAACTATGTCTTCTCCAACTCTGCATTCCCAGAATAAATGTTCAACATTAAAAAAAGATAAAATAAATGCATCCATGGAGATGGGGTGGGCAGAGGCCCACAGAAGAGAGGTAATCGTGGGAGAGCAGAGCTGCCAGGGGAGATGCCAAAACCCTTGTAAGACGGCAGACGTCACAGCTTGCCGGTGTGAGGACATGTTTCCCTGGCTTTGCCCCAGCTCTGACCATCAATGTCCCCACCCAGCCCAGTTTCAGGAACCAGAGTGGGGGGGGGACGGAGCCGCACCCTTATTAACACTGAGGCCTTTGCTCAGTGTGAGTGGGAACAGATGAATCTGAGATCATCCTTGGCAGGAAACACTGGGAAGCAGAATGCTCCTTTTTGGATCTTGACGGTCAAATCTCAGCACAGATTCTGGCTTTATTTCTAGCCTGTTGACACCTGAGAGGATTGTGACAAGTTTGAGATCATCTCTTGGTCCATGATAACTCTTCAGAGGTCCTGGGTCACCGAATATGAGCCAGTAAGGGGTAGCCCATACCCAGGACTCTGATGAGGTGAGCATTTTGGGGTACAGTGCTTTGGCTGGGATACCCAGAAGACAGGAGATGGTCACTTCCTGTGGAACAGGAAGTGGGAAGAAATGTACATACAGTGTAGCCGTTTTTCAGAGAAGGGGTGGCTTATGGATTCACGGAGGTGCCTAACATCTCCCATCCTGAGATATTAAGAAAGCAAGACTGTTGTCCCTTACTAGCTGTCCTTTAAAATACCTTGCTATTTTCAGGGCAAAGGAAGAAAAGAAGACAGAGAAATTGGCATGAAAGCAAAATCCAGGAGTTCAAGTGACTCCTGGATCTTAGATGCGTGTTTCTTAATAATCCTGCCAAGCTTCCTAGCAAAGCTCTCCCTTACTCCTACAGTCTGAAACAGGTGACATGTTTAGCCCATTTCAAGCAAATTCGACATATGGATTCCCAAGTTATTCCCGTTATAAAATGGATCCCCTCACTGAATAAGCAAAGTCCCCAGTACACGTGAAAAGCAATCTGGCTTTAAAATGAATTTTCTTTTTGAGCAACTTTTTCAAAAGTAATGTTTGTGATTAGTATGACTGATGGTGCTTACATGCCAGACCCTGTTGTGAGTACTTGACCAATTCTCATTTAATTCTTGCCACAACCCAATGAGGCAGGTACCATTTTTATTCCCATTTTATAGATTGAGAAATTGAGGCATGGAGGAAATAGAAAAAAATAAAATAACTTGCTCAAGGCCATCCCTCTAGTAGGTCTCAGAGCCAGGGATAAATCCAGGGGACATTGTCTATTGCCTTGATTCCTATATTTTTTCATCTCTATTCCTGGGGAGGAAGCTGGCTGATACCCAGGCCTGGTCATCTGGGAAGACCCTCTCTGCTATTTGTCACAGGATGAGCTTCCAACAGTAACAGTCTGATCTGGATCCGCCTCCCTGCCCACTTGTCAGCTCACCTCTGGAGTTTGTAATTTGAAAGCCTTGGCGTTTCTGAATCTCCAGCTCCTGGCGCAGAGCCTTGGTGCCCCGAAGATGGCTTGATAAAGTGTCGTTTGCTGAGTGGATGTTGGGTGACTGAAACAACGCACGCACCTGGATGTCTTTGCTATAATGTTGGCTGCTCAAACTGGATGCACATGGGCGAAAAAAGAGAGAAACTGAGGCTGTGATCGAAGTCACAGGTCCACTCCTTTCCTGACTTTGCTGACTTTCTCTTTTGGTTCCATTGCCTCAAAAAAATCCCATATGGAGACTGCAAACTCCTTGAATGCAAAATTGACCTCTGACCTATCACTGGGCCTCGGCACAGTGCTTGGCTTGTAGCAGGAACGGGAATACCTGAGCAGCTGGTGGACTGAGTGAAGGGCTGAGGGAATGAACATACATTCCCTACCCAGTGGCTCCCAGACTTGTGCAAGCATCAGAAGAAATCTCTTGGGGAGCTTTGTAGAAGCCAGATTGCTGGGCCTACCCCTGGGATGTTTAATTCAATAGATCTGGGGTGGGGTCCAGGAATTTGCATTTCTAACAAGGGTCCTGCGGGATGCTGATGCTGCCTGTTTGGGGACCCTACCTTGAGAACCACTGGTCTTAGCAGCCTAGCACACGGGTCCTCAATCTTGGCTATACCTTGGAATCACCTGCAGGAATTAAAAATAAACAAACAAACTCCAATTCTTGGGTTCCTTCTCCAGAGAGTCCATTGTCACTGATTTGAGATATGGGTGGTGGGCAGCAGGGATTTTAAAAGCTCCCAGTGTGCTTTGAACGTGCAACACAGCAGCAAAAAACATCCTGGCCTATTGTTTATCTTCCTCTCCATACCTTGACTTTCTCCATGGCTTCATGGGCTATGGGGCTCATGGGTGGCTTAGATTACCTGGGGGTTCTCCCCACTTCTGTACCTCTTTGGCTCCCCTAGAGCCAAACCCTCTGCTATGTTCTGTGATTGTTTCAGGCAACAACTTCTCAAACCACTGCTTTTCTGAGATTTCGTGTCTGTTCCTGATGCCATTCCTGAGTCCTCATCCCAGCCCCGGCCCTCCCTGCACGCCGCGGTGTCTATTAAGAGCAGATGCTAAACCATTTCCAACAGGCCTTGAAGCTAATGTGCTGCAGAATGGATTCAGAAGGGCCTATTTCTTTGCGCGCTGAGAAAGAGAGTGAATTAATGCTCGATGAAAACCTCCAGAGAACCAGAGGCAGGGCTGGGGGGGAGTTGGTGGCTAAATCAACAGTTATAAACTCGCCCAGTCATTTTTCATTATTTGGTACATTGGAAAGATATTTTCCTTTTCAAATGCAGTTGGAAATCGGTTTGGTCAAAAGTCGGTCAGAAACCTCATCACTATTGCCCCTGGAAACTCACAGCCTCTGTCAGGGATGGAAGAAAAATAGCCCAGGCCCCCAGAAGACGTCGAGGTGACAGGGACATGGAGGGGTGTTTGGGGGGCTGTCTGGGGCAGAGGCTGTGTGATTTTTCAAAAATCATGCCTGTGAGTCTAAACTTTTATAAGGACTCGGACATATGGTGGTTCAAGCGTGGATCTGTGAGGAGAAGCCACAGGTCTCCTCTGTTTTAGGGAGCCAGCTAGTCCAGGTCCCAACTGCTTCTGGCTCCAGCCTCATGCAGCCCTTTCCTTTTGTCCAGTGTGGGCAGAATGTGATCTGGGGAGTGTACCAAGGAGTGAATCGAGACCAGGGGGGGGCCCTACCCTCCTCTCACGGCCTGTGATGGGCTCCAGAAGGAACCGCCGCCAGCAGTGGCATTTGATTGGTGGTTCTCTTGCTGATGGCCACAGTGAGAGGGGAAACTCGGGCCAGGCCAGCAGGGTCCGAGCGGCGCTCCTGCCTGCTCCAGGCTGTGCCACCTTAGAAACTCACTGGCCTCTCTGAGCCTCATTTCTGTTTTGTTACGAAAGTGGGATGATCAGGGCTGTAGTGAGGCGTCCGTGAGAAGATGGAGGCCCCGGGCATCTGGCACCTGTGAGAGTGCTGGCTCATGGGGACTTAGGTTAGAGACAGGGAAATTTATATTGTTTAGGAGGTGGGTCAGAGCCAAAAAATGGATGGGGGGGGGAGAGAGAGAGAGAAAAGAATGTCACTTAAGCAGCATACTTGTCCTCTGTGAGACTTGACAGGCTTTGGGGGGCAAAACTCTGAGTCATCTAAAAGGTTGAGCTCAAAGAAGGTTCCAGAATGAGGCCACCCTCTCTCGGAGCTGGACCAGAGTCAGCTTCCCCACTCGGCGTTGGAACCAGGTGCCAGGAATTCTCTGGTTGGGGATGGGAAAGACCGTCTCAGATTCTGGCCCAGAAGGGCATGGTTTATCTGCAGTGATCAGTTGCGGCAATGGGTTCAGGACGGAATGATGAGGAGTCTCGGCTGCCACTGTCATGGCGGACGCACTAGCCCAGCCCTGTAAGGCCCTTGCGCAGTGAACAATCTGCATACCTATACTTGACATCCCTTCCTCCCTGCCTTCCTTAGTCCTTCCAGGCCATGAGTGAAAACTTTCTAACTTATTTCTTTGCTTCCATGTACAGACATGTTTCCATTCACTAATTTGCTCAGGTACCCTCCCTCCAAATTAATCCCCCATCACTGTGGAGGGGATTGCTAACTATTCTTCAAGGCCAATAGGCCACCATATGGCCTGCTCCCACCTTGTCTCACATTAGCTCCCCCTCCAAATCTGGGTTCCAGCCATGCTGGCACCCCTGCCCGAGGGCCTTTGCACATGCCATCCCTACAGCCTGAAGCATTCTTCCTGCCTCCTATCTGTTAGCTTGTCCATCCTCTGTTAGGTCTGTGTTCCAGCAACACCATCTCTGGGGCCACTTCCAGCTTGGGGAAAGATCTTGGAGTTTACCCTCAAAGGCATTCAGGTCCAAAAATCTTGGGGTCATCCTTCCTTGCCTCTCCCAGTTTTTGGTGGTCCCAGGAGTCCCCAGCTTGTGGCTACATTGCTCTGGTCTCTGCCTCTGTCTCCACGTGGCCTCCTCCCCTTTGCATCTGTGTCCCTAATTCCATAAGACCTCAACTTATATTAATTACATCTACAAAGACTCTATTTTCGGCTAAGGTCACTTTCTGGGGTCCCAGGGATGTGACATTTTTGGGGTGGGGTTGTGCGGGATGCTATTCAACCTACTTCAGTAGGGTACATTCAAAGGGCAAGTGAGCTGACTCAGGATTCTATCTGCTGGGGTTAATATCACGTCCCAACAATAATAACAGTGGCCACAGTAACATGTACAAAGCACCTCCTCTGTCTGCAGGCACAGTTCCAAGCATTTATATATATTATCTCACTTCATCTTCAAAGTAACTCCATTAGTTGGCACATGAATCCCATTTTATAGATTAAAAAACTGAGGGTTCACAGTGGCATTGCCAAGGTCACCCAGCTTATAAAGTTTTCCAAGGTTCAGTCAGGGCCAACCACAGGCACCACATTTGTATCTCACATGTCACCTGCCCCACACCCATGGGAGCTAACACTGTCTTGATGCAGGGCACAGGAATGAATGCCATGGGTGCAGAGCCATGGGATGGGGTAGGGGGATTGCTGCCTTGGGCAGGTGGCCCCCACCAGGCTGCCCTCCCAGGCACAGCGCCTGTCGCTTCTGCCTCGGCCAGGCATAGGCAGCCCGCAAGTAAACAGTGTCTGAAACCTATTCTCATTAGGCTAATTTACGAATAAATTACCATATTCAATGGCCTTATTTTTACTGCTCGTTAACAGGCCCGTGATAGGATGATAATTACGGGATTTTAAGTGGCTAATGGCAGCTGGGGCGTCAAAAGCAGTTTTTACGAATCTGTTTATGGCAGTGAAGGTGACAGGAGGGGAGGGACATTGAAATGTTGAAATCACACTTTGGGAAAAAAAGCTTTAATTGTTGAGTATTTATTAGAGAGGAGGGAAGGCTGTAATTTAAAAAATGAAACCCTGGAAAACAAAGGAAATTAATTAGTGTTCCCCCCACCTCAGCGCTGTGACCTTCAGGGAGTGGGCGAGAGGTGGGCAGGGTCCCAGGAGAGTGGCCCCAAGTTCAGGGATGCCAAGTTCAGGGGCAAGTCTGGACTGGTCCTCTCTGGCTTCTGCTGCCCTTGAAGGGAAGGAATCCTGAGGCCTGTGAACTTCCTGAGAAGTCTGTCCATCCCTGCAGGGAGGGATCCTAGGAGAGGTAAGAGCCCAGCAACCTTAACACGATGATGGCAGTGCAGGCTCGTGGTTCATCCTTTAATCCTCCTCCTCCTCTACCTCCTCCTCCTCTTCGTATCTCATCCTGTTGCAGCCCCCCTGCTAAATTTTACCTGCATTATTTCATCTAACTCTTGCAATGATGTTAAGAGCTAACAATTATTCCCAACGTATATTAGCACTCACTTTATGTGTACTTTGCATATTATTTCACTTAGACCATGAAACACATGACCCCATGTTATTGGCTACTAGACTGTCCTAATTTACAGAGGAGCAAACCAAGGCACAGAGAGGTTAAGTAACTTGTGCAAAGTCACACAGCCAGGGGCAGACCTGCATCCATCTGGTTGGTATGCCCAGGTCGTGTTTCCTTCCTCACCTTCTTCTCATCGAATCTGCAGCAAGCTGGTTGGGCAGGCTCTAGGGCCCTAGGTTACAGAGGAGGGAACAGAAGCTCAGAGAGGGCAAGCCTCCTGCCTGGGGTCACAGAGCCTGAGTTCAAAGATAAGTCTCTAGGTGTCAGAAATGGCAGCCAACTTGCTCCTGAGAGTGGACAGACATGGGGCAAAGGCACCTTGGGAAAGCACTCGGGACATTTTGGCAGGACTACTGAGGGGCCATCTCTCCACTGTGCAGGCATCCCCCTGGTCCACTCTGCTCCTCCCACCTGGCTGCCCTCGCCCCTCCACCCTCAGCTCGTCTCGCCTGCCACAGGCCGATCCATCTCGCTCCTCCAGTTTAGTATGCAGCCCTCGGAAAACAAACACGCAGCAGCCTGACAGTGGGAATAAATATCGTGGCGATGTTGATTAGCATTTGATCCCAGCTGGGTCTCTGGGAGCTGAAGTACTGGAATGTCTTGGCAGTTTTTTAATGCTGAATAATTTGATTAGATCAGTGACTGAGCCTGCTGCTCCTGGTGAGATAAACCCTCCCCACATTACAGGGGAAAGAGGGGGGCAGACACGGGGCGCTCATGGAGCCCCCACTCCTGTTCCTCTACCAACCCTCCAGCCCGGCCTCTTCCTCCTCCATCTCCATCCCCTCCACCCTCATCTCTTTTTTCCTTCTCTTTCTCATTCTACTTTCTCCCTCATTTATCCTTTCTCTTTTTCCTCTTCTCTCCTCCCAGTTAAAAGAAACGTCTCTCTCATTTCTTTTCCTCCATCTTTTCTTCTTTGCCTTCTGTGTCTCATTTTTTTTCTTTCCTTTTCCCTCGCTCCTTTTCTCCTTCCCTTTCTTCTTCCAGATTATTGATTCTCTTCTTTCCTCCTTCCCTCCTTCCACCTCTCTTCCCCCGTCTCTGTCTCTCCTCCCCCCTTCCCTCTCTATCCTCTCTCTCCATCTCTCTCTGTCTCCCCTCCCCCCTCTCTCTTTATGTCTCTCTTCTCTCTCCCCATCTCTCCCTCTCAGTCTCTCCTACCCCCTTCCCTCTCTATTCCTCTCTCTCCTGCCCCCATCTCCTTCTTTCTACTCTCTTTCCTTCTGTCTCTTTGTCCCTTCCCCTCCTCCCCTCCTCACTATCCCACCCCCATACCACCTTCTCCTTTTACAAAGCCTTAAATACATCATTTAATCAACTCCACAATTTCAATTTCACACAGTTGTCAGCTCGAATGCCTGCCGACATGGTGAAGACCCCACAGACTGTGGGCAGGGGTCACAGGGCCACCAGGCCTCCCTCTTCCTCAGATGGCTCCCACCCTAGCCCCAGCCCTGCCCCCAGCCTCCCCTTGGCCCCAGCCTAGGAGGGGGGATTTCAGATTGCAGAGGCTTCTGCTTCCTGGTGGCAACTGTCAATCAGTCATGTAGATGTTTCTCTTGTCATCAGTGTGAAATTACCAGAGTGGCCTCATTATCCGCTTACTCCAAATTTGGAGGCAATATTTCTGTTTGAAGGATAATAATCTCCATTTAGAACCAAAATAACATCTCAGGTACAAGAGAAGCCGAGGGAAGGAAGATGACAGTTTGGGACAACCCAGGATGAAAAGAAGGATCTGGGCTTTTTTACCCAGACATACATCACACAAAGCCCTTTACTATCCTAACTCAGAGCCCACCTTTCCTGAAAACCATTTAATTTCTTTCCAGCTGGGGTAGAGTGGGATGAGGAGGGGATGGAAGGCCCAAAGGACTTTAAAATATTCATCCCTTCTCAGGTTCTTGTCCCCTTAATCTTACCTGAACCACACTAGAGGCTGCTGCTATAACAAAAAGGCAATCCATTCAGAGGGACAGGAAGGGATGAGGAAGGCTGAGGTTCAGATGCTACCCAGTACTGGCAGGTCCCCAGGCTCACTCTGGGGGTGTGGCCCTGTACCCCATCAGCCATGGGGAATGTCTATTCTCACCAGTGGCACTTCAGAGCTGCCTGACCCCTCCCTCTGTCCACCCCTGTCATCTCATCACCCCAGTGTCAGGCCCCAGCTTTATTTATTTTTCTCAAATGGATCCAGAAATGGCTGGGGGGAGGGGCACTTCCCAATAATTAAGTGCTGGCGTTGTCGGGAAAAGCCACACTCAGGACTCCAAGTGTCCTCAGCTGCTGTGGGTAGAAGCGGGCTGAGCTGAGTGTGTGTTTGTGCGTGTGTGTGTGTTGAGGGGGAGGGGAAGGGAGGTGGTGGAAACCAGTCTGGTTTTGTCACTTTTGTTACCTTAAATAAACCTCCAGCCTCTTCTGAGCCTGAGTCTCCTTGTCTGCAGAACAGGGACAGTAAGAAAACCTAATCCAGCCTCCCTGCGGAGACTACAGCAAGGACAACTGAGATGAAGCTGGGCCGCCCTTGTTACCCCCACCTGTCCTGAGATGAATATAATTATCGTGACCCTGGTTGTTTACCAATCAGCCAGGTCTTCCTGGTCCGTGAGCTCTGTTCTGCATTCTCATCTCTCCGAGCCTTGGCTTTTCCATCAGCAAATGCTGAAAAATGGAAATATTCATGCCTCCTACAGGGCGAAAGTGAGATCTAAATAAAATGTCCATGGGGCCTCTCACTTCTTATTCCTCACCTCCACTGCCTCCTCTAATTTCTACCTACAGCTATTGGCAGCTTTCCTTGGGATAGTCTTTGCTAATTTAGCTTCCCAATTAGCTCTCCTGCTAAAATTAAAGTTGACCTCTCACCTGTAAGATGCAATGTAGTCTGTGAAGAGTGCTTTTAAAAACACTTGAGTCTGTGTTCCTGGTGCCCAGCACAATGCTAGGCACATGGGGGAAACCAGTGAATGGATGGATGGATGGATGGACGGGTGAAAGCTCCTGAACAGGCTGAGTGTTCAATGCTTGCTGTGTGAATGAATGAATTAGTGAATGAGTGAATGCACAATGATACCATCCATCTGCAAACCGGTGTATCCTCTCATTTGCTTAGGACGCAGCCCTACCTTCCCACGGTGGCTTTCTGAAGTTCCAGAACACAGCGCACAGGAGCCAACAAGAAACTGGGAATAAAGGGGTTTGATCTGCACACTGCAAACACCTCTCACAAAAAGAGGAATAAAAAAAATGTCAGTTTCGTCTATGGGGGAAGAGAAGGCGCTGAGACATGTTAAATGGTGAGGAAGAAGGCTGCTTGTTTTCCTTTTTCCTCGTGCAGGCTGGAGGGGGGCAGCGAGGGAAGAGGTTCATTATTTTGCGGCACTCTGAAGGCAGGTGAGCAGGGAAAAGCAGGCTGCAGCCTGGCATCGTGTTCTGAGCCTTTGAAAAACATAGAGCTCTCAAGGCAAGGGAAGGGTTTGATGCGATTTAAAAAAGACAGACTCCCACACCTCTCAGATCCATATGTTTCCATTCAAGATCTAGTTCCCCTCCTAGGCTGGTGCTACCGCCGGCTTTGCAGCCGAGCCCGGCTGTTCTGCTGACGCTCTCAGGACCCACAGCTCACTGAGGAGGCAGACGGCCTGGGCATCTGCACAGTGCGCTCAAGGTGCCAAGGCAGGCTCTGGGCCAAGCTGCAGTGGCAAAGGGGTGCCTGGTACCACGTGCTCTGTGCCTGTGTGTGATCAGGCGGCCCCTCACTGGAGGAAGCTAAGAGGGCAAAAAATAAAATCAGTGAAGTGGTGTGTGCCTGTGGATCAGAGCTTAAAGAGCTTGTCCCTACTCTCTGTAATGAGGTCACATTGCCAGTACGTTTTGTTTTCTTTCCCAAGGTGAATTCCTTGTGTTATAAACAGGTGTGTCTGTCAAAAAGAAAGTTCTGTGGCCAACGGAGTTTGGGAAATATTAGGTTTATCTAATCTTCCCTCCCTTCTTTCTCTTCTTTTCTCCATCCCTCCCTTCCTCCCTCATTTTCTTCCATCTATCCTTTCTCCTACCCATTATCAATCCATCGTACATCCATGCACCCATCCACCCATCCGTCCTTATCCATCCTCAGCCATCCACCCATTGACCATTTATTCATCCTTCCATCTTTCCATCTTGCTTTCTTTCTTTCTTTCTTTTTTATTGTTGGGGATTCATTGAGGGTACAAGAAACCAGGTCACACTGATTGCATTTGTTAGGTAAAGTCCCTCTTACAATCGTGCCTTGCCCCTCAAAGGTGTGTCACCCAGAGACCCCACCCCCGCCCTTCCCTTCTCCATCTTGTTTCTTTTTCCATTTCCTCATCCTCTCCTCCTTCCGTCCTTCTCGTCCTACATTTCTTCTTCTCTTTTCCTCCCTCCCCCCACCCTTCCATCCATTATTCATCCTGTCTCTGCATCCTCTTATCCTGTTTTCCTTTTCCATTTCCTTCATCCGTTTTTTCTTCCCTCCTCCCTCCCACTTCTTTATTTGACAAATAATTATGAAGTACCCACGACAATTATGTGGCTGATAAGACAGACCATACCTTGCCCATAGGGAGCTTACCCTCTAAAGGAAAGTAAGCAAACACAGAAGCAAAATAAATTCATATAGTGCTAATAACTAGGAGGGAAAGAACCCAGGGTGAGGCTCGGCACCTGTGGCTCTAGCAGCTAAGGCGCCAGCCACATACACCAGAGCCGGTGGGTTCGAGTCCAGCCCTGGCCTGCCAAACAACAATGGCAACTGCAACCGAAAAATAGCCGGGCATTGTGGCACGTGCCTGTGGTCCCGGCTAATTAGGAGGCTGAGGCAAGAGAGTCACTTAAGCCCAGGAGTTGGAGGTTGCTGTGAGCTGTGATGCCACGGTACTCTACCCAGGGGGACAGCTTGAGGCTCTGTCTCAAAAAAAAAACAACCCAGGATAATGGACTAGGGTGTGGCCTGTAGAAGGTGGGGTAAACCACTCTGGGGAAGATCTGGGAAGGGTGCTTAGGAATGGTGACATCTCCGTGATCTCCTGCATGGGGAGGTGGAGCCAGCCTCACTCAGGTATTTGAACAGATCCCACAAGGCTCTTGGCTGCAGGACTTGTCAGAGACTTTAGTGCATGGCAATGCCCTGTGCTTTGGACACTGGGAGAGCTGTGCTATATTTAGAAGTCTTGTCCTAAGGCATGGGAAGCATGTGAGGACACATCAGATTGGGGATGGGAGCCTAGACCAGCTGACAAGAGTATAGACACTGTTCCTTTTCAAATGCCCAACCCTCAGCCTTTGGGCAAAAGGGTCACTCGCAGATGACTGAGTCCCTCCCATTCCCCCCACTGCTCCACGGCCCAGCAACAGCAGCCGCCTTTGTGTGCTTTCTCCTGGGAAAGCCTCACGTAGTTCCCATGATGTGCCGAGGTTGGAACACATATTAGCCCATTTTACTGGTGAGACAACTGAGGCTGTCTGTTCTGGACAGCCTGAAAATAAAATCCCCTCTCTCCTCCTGTGTCCATGCTCCAGGCTTTTGGCTTCTGCTGACACCAGCCTCACCCTGTGGCCCTTTCCCCGTAGGCAATATGCTTCAGTCCTGCTGCCTCCTTCCAGTCCTGGGAGCAGGACACCCCACCCCTATCTCACCTCTGAGCTCTTCATCTGCCACTCTCCTATGCCTGAAGTCCGGCCCCTCAAATACAAAACCCAATGCAGGCTCCCATCCATGGTGCACATTACAGCCTTCTAGGGGGAGCTTTTTATAATACTCATAATGCTCAGGCCCTGCCCTAGACCAGTTGCCTGGGTGTGGCCAAGGGATCAGCGTATTCTTTTCTCCACAGTAGACTCTCATGTGAAGCCCCCATGGAAAACACCAGACCTCTGGCCCCTTCGAGCACCTTGTTATTTATCACAGTTTCATTGCTAACCCTGCGGCCTCAGAGAGACCCACATCTACCGCTGTACCCCCAATCCAAAGCTGCCTGTGCCCCCGGTCACTCTCCATCAGCTCACCTCGCTGGGTGTATGTTCTTCCACACACCTACTGTGTTTGGAAATTACCTCGAGTGGTCATTTGTTCAGTGCCCGTCTGGGCCATGGGCTTCTGGGGGACAGAGGCTGCTCCATTGGGTCCCCTTCTGCACCCCGGGCATCGCGGGTGGTGTACAGTACGCAGCAGGCTGCTCCTTAACTCTATTGACTTGAAGGAAGTTCGGAGAGGCTGAACTACCGGACTAAGATCTCCCAGCTGGGGGCGGACCTCTGCCTGGAAAACCACACCCTACCCACGGAGCAGTGAACAATATTCTCATTCTATATTCCTTGTTTGGTAGATGGGAGAATGGAGCTCCAAGGTGGGGACATAGAAGCATGCAGCCCACTCCCCGACCATGTCTTAGGCCAAGTTTGGAACCCAGTCTCCAGCTGCCAGCTGCCCCTTGCCCCCGTATGGCCATGATTAGAAGCTGTGTTCTGCCTGATTGTCTGAGAGGACCAGTCTGTGCCAGACGAGGCAAGTTCTGGAGTTACCTCTCCCATTACCAGGAGACCTCCAGGCGGGAAGGTGGGGGAGAGAGACATTGCACGGGCCTTTCTCGGTTGGGATGAGCCCATAAACAGGATCAGAGTAGAAGGAAAACAGTTCACTCAGCGTCAACTCCTGTCCCCTCTCCTCCCTGCCCCATTCTCCCCCTCCCTATGGGATTCTAGGGGACACAGGTCTTGGTTTTGCTCCAATAATCAGGAGGTCAAGGGGGCGTTGTGGGATGGAGAATGCTGGGCTTGACAGGTGGGATGTCTTGATTAGGTTCTCCTGTGAGATGGGAAACACCCACGCATCCTGCACTCAGAACCTTACACCTTGCCTGTTCTGTGACCAATTATTACTTGGTTGTGGGGGATAATGAGAGAAAACCACTATCAATGTGTACAACAGAGAGCTATAAGGATGTTCAAAGCAGCATTATTTACACTAGGAGAAAGCAATTAGAAATAACCTAGTCCTTCAACACCAGGAGATTGGTTAAAATATATATACATATACACATATATATTCAGATACGAATGAGAACAAAGTCATTTTAAAAAACTGGCTGCACAAAAATATTGAATGCCATGGACAAGTATTTTCCTTGTATTATCATAATTTTAAAGAGCTCACTGCAAATCATGAATCCACTAGCAACTTCTTTTTCCTTTTTGATAAATGAACAATACATATTCACTAAAGGGAAGAATTTGAAGGACACAGGCTCCACTATGGAGCCTTGGATTGAATAGGGGTAGGATCACACCGATGTCTTGCTAGCTTGTTTTTTGTTTTTTTTTTTAGCAGTGTACATACGTTACTTTTCAAATAAAAGAACATGAAAGAAAAGTTCTGTGCCTTTGTCACCTCCCAATACTGTTTCGAGAATCAAATGAAGGAGACTGTACAAAAACGTTTGCAAAGCGTCCAGGTGTGACATGAACGTGAAACGTAACCACACTTGTCTAGAAAGCATTGCTTATGGAACGTGATGAATGTTAAATATATACATAAATGTGTAATGTCTAATCTGGGGGAAACTGTCCACTGCTACAGATATTTGTAACTGGGGACCTCTTACTCATCTCACAAGACCCAGCTCACATTGCCCTGCTTCAGGGAAGCCTTTCTACCCAGCTCACCTGGAGTGAAGGCCGTAGGATTCTTTCTTTGTTTTCCTAAAGCATGAAGTCATCCCCAAATTAGAAAACTCATCTGTCAATGATCTCCCTTCCACATCAGGCTGGGTGTCTGCCCCTTGAGGGCCCAGGCCATGATGTGTAGTTCTGAAACCACAGTTTCTTATAGAGTACCCAGTACAGAGTAGGCAATTAATAATTGTTTGTTAAAAAGCTAGATGAATGAATGACGTTCACACCAGCCTCCTCTATTCAAGCAAGGGCTTCTGAAAGCGTGTGTGTAATTCCAAGCTATAAATTGAATTGTATTTTTATATTCAGTAGGGGACTCGCTATTTAAAGGAACCCTGATGTAAATCCTTTTTATAAAATGAAGACATCTTGAGTAATGTGAATAATTGCTCCCTGACATGTCTGTTTATAAGCTGAGATTTTTAAGGATCAGGAAGACGCATGCATTTAAAAAAAAAATTCACTTGACAAATATTTGTGAAGTCTGTGCCAGGCTGTGTGTTGGGAGAGGGTGGGACTACAGAGTGACCTCAATCCTTAAGGACTTGCAACCCCAGCTACAGTATCTGGTAATATGGTCCCAGGGGTCTAAGGACCAGCAGTGGCTAAGTCTTCCTGCCCGGCCCACTTTCTGGCTGTTGTGCTTCCCTGGGCCACTTAACCTCCACCGCTGTGTGTATGTATGGGCTGAAGGGAACACAGGTACCCACCTCCTACCACTCAGGAAGGTAAAATGAGACGGCGTGTACAAACTGAGTGGAGAACAGCTTTTACCACTAGAAGGCCAGTGGGAGAATGTCCATGTGAAGTGCCCACCATGGGACTCCTTGGCCACTAGAGTTGTGACAATCTGTGGGCCTTCGTTCCTTCTTACCAGCTAGGGCACTGAGCCTCAGTTTCTCCTCTGCAAAACAACAGCAAAAACACCTGTGAAATGAAGACAAGTTGAACCTTAAAGGGCAGAAATGGTATATGCAGTGTTTCAGAGATTATTCCACAATGTTTCTTTTGTTTTAGGAGGACAGAAGTTTAATTTATGCCCATCCCCATCTTCTCCTCAGCTTCCTGCCCCTGCTCACAGAAGAAGATTCTAGCATAGGAGAGTGATGTCCCTTTCTTCCCTCGGGTGACCTGGCTGAGCTTCTACAAATGTGAGCTGAGGCTGCCGGAGCCCTATAGATGGATACTTGAGTCAGTGGGGGGACAGAAGTGTCTGGAGGGTGCACAGACTGGGCACACAGGGACAGGCGGCCCCTCACTAGCACTAGTGTACAGGAGACAAACAGGCCATTGTTTTAGACGCAGGAAATACAGGAGAGTGGTTATAAGTGTTAGAGATAGACGATCATCTTTTGTCCCCATTTTGTGGACGGGAAAGCTGCAGCTCAAGGTCCCACAGCTGCTCAGAAGAAGCAGAGCTACACTGATCTGCAATAGAGGGAAAATTCCAGTCACGAGATTGCTCTGTCGGTGCGTGTCTCTACAAAACCACAGCTCGAGAAGGAAGATTTCATCACAGGGCAAGAGAGAGCCTTTATTTTCCAATTGCTACCCTCCCGAGAGCAGAGGATTATACTCAGGGTTGGCAGATGGGATGGAGGTATTAGAAAGCCAGGAGCAGGAGGGGATGCAAGCTGGCACCCCACTGTCAGGCCTGTGCCACGCCGGTTCCTACGCAGTCCTGCCGTGGACTATAAACAGGACAGCCTCACAGCCACACTGTCAACTCCACGGCCGCAGACTGCGCAGCAGGCCCCAGGAGTTAGGGGCTCCCTGAGGCAGTCTAGGCCAGCCTTTCCCCCTGAACTTACTGATGAACCAAGAGACTGGCCGGGGTCATTCATTCAGCGTGATTAGACGTCCAAGGCTCCCACCTCACTGGTTCTCTTCCAGTCCTCATAATGGCTTGATGCCTGGGGGTGGGTGGGTGGGGATTTAGGCCTTATTCCCTTATTCTCTGTGTATTTAACAAACACAGAGAGAACATTTATCCTCCGCTAGCTCTAGGTGCTTCCAGACATTAGCTCATGTCCTCCTGGTATGAGACGCCCTTTATAGTGGGTACCATTATTATCCCCATTTCATGGATACATTAACTGAGGCGTAGAGAGTGAAGTCCTTGGTCAAGGTCACATACACTTCTGACCACTGGGCTGGACCATCTGGCCCCTTGTGAACAGAAACCCATTCCTTTTAGACTTCTTTCATTTTTTTATGATTTCACCAAGGAGAAAGTCTCAATTTGGTATAAGTCTGTCTTGCACACCTCTCCAGAGCTTACTAATAGTATTTAACAAAGACAGAGGGCTTCAGGCTCAGGGCCTTAGTGCCTTCCTGGCTGCCGTGTTTAACGAGAAGGGTTATTAAGGCGGTTATGTCCATGATTAGATTTGGTAAGTGCTGCCCTATGTAGAAACAGGTTCTAAGGGATTCAGAGAACAGGGATGCTCAAGGTCTCAGCACAGAGCAGGTCACTCGTGAAGAACTAAAAAAAAGTTGGTCTTTTGACCACCTGCCGTCTTGAGTTTTTTCAATCCAATTCAGTTCAGAACCGATTCAACAAACAGCTTTAGAATGACTGGCAAGAGGTATAACGCATATGTGAACACTGAGAGCCACAAATGCTCCCCCAACACAACGGATCACGATTGTAATATTTTTTTAATTGGGGGCGTGATTCCTTCAGCTAGACCTTTTGTGCATGTAGGTGTACGTGTGTATGTGTGTGGTGTGTTTTTCCTCAGACACTTTATCCCGAAAGGGTTACAAACCCAAGAAAAGCTTTTTCGTAAGCACAAAGAACTAATATTAGCAGATTGGGGTTTCTGTAAATATTCATTGTAATCTGTGATTTGGTGAGCATCGAATTCCACCCTCCCGAAAGCTGCACATTTATAACTTGTGAATTCATAAATATTTACGAATTCACACAATCATCACTGACAAATTATTTCATCTGACAGCTCCACACAGGCTCTGCCTGGTTTTGTGAAATTCTGATCAAATCTCACGTAAAGTTCCCGAGTGACAAGCAGGGACCAAACGCAGCTGAAATCACAACCAGATCCTTACGATTCTAATGGGTCAGTAACTGATATTTACAGCAACAACAACAGTAACAACCTGAGGAGAGAGATTTTGTGATATGATGAGCTGCCAGATGTTCTCCACAACTGTACATATATTTATAGCAACGCATCTTTGAAAGTGTCAAAAAAACAGGGCCTTGTTAAGAGGAAGACATGAGCGTCTTTCAGAAAGAGATAAGCTCGCCGGACCTGTGTGCTGAGTTTGGAGCCGGAACTAGGGGTCTGTGGGCTCTTTAGCAGGGCTCTAAACCTTGCCGAACCACTGTTTCTTAGTTTTGAATTTGAAATAATAAAAGCTGCCACCCAGCACGGCCAGTATGGTAAAGCCTGGGCCTCGTAGTGGGAGGTTCAAGGCATCTTGGTTTTATTATTACCCTCAAAAAGAATAGTTGGGTTCACTAGTCATGATTTTCGACATTATGGTGTTTTCCGTGATTTTGAACACATGCAGAGGGAGGGGGGCTTTCTTTTCTTGTGTTTCCACCTAAAGTCACCAGGGAGGGAAGTTTCTGTGTGTGGTTTTAATTGTCACACCTCCAGAAAGAAGTCACGTGCCTCTCACGCAGGGTCTGCAGGTCACCTGAAGTGTCCCTCCCCCGCTGGAATAGTTCCTCCATCCGTGCACCTTTGCACAAACAAGAAATAACTTGCCTTCCCTCCCCCCAATTCAGTTCCGTGATAGGATATCATCCTGGTGAATATTGCTTTCAGATAAATTGGAATAAACTCCTGGTGGTGTTGGTCAGGACAGAATCAGGGTACCTCAAACCATGTGTGGATGAGAAAATCGGACTTTGGTGATGGGAGCTGGGGCTGTTTGCTGCTGCCTAGCCCTGGCAGAAAGAAGAAGCCCAATTTATTACAATGTTTACGGGTTCAGCTTTGTCTGGATACCAGGCCCCAGGCTGTGCTGGGGCAGTTATGAAGGCTGAATCAGGGCGTCCTGTTCTCTGGCTTAAAGCGTCTGTAGCTCACCATAGTGGCCCACCTAGTTCTGCTCCTTTCAAGCTCCCCCATACTGGCCCTAGATTCCTATTTCTTCCACAAACTGAGCTCATTCCCACCTCAGGGCTCTTGCACTTGCTGTTCCCTCTGCCTGGAAGCGCCCCCATGCCCTGCCAAGTTCTTCATGAATCTGTCCCCTTCTTGTCCCCCAGGTCTCCTGTGAATGGCCACCTCCTCAGAGCCCTTCCTGACCCTCCCATAGTCATCCTGCCTCACCAGATTGCTCTCTATTACTGCTATTTGATTTTTTTCATAGCATTAATTGACCCTTTCTAATTTCTTTCTTTCTTTCTTTTTTTTTACTTATTTTCTGTCTCTGCCTACTCACTATGAGGCCCACAAAGGCAAGATCACTCCTGTCTCACCCATCGCTGAATCTCTCCTGCCTGAAGTAGCACCTGATACACAGAAGATGCTCAGGAAATGTCTGTTTGATTGAACAAATAAACGAACATAGTTGCAGATAAGACGAGCTCGGGATTCACATAGATCGCATGCAGACTCTAAGCTCTTCAATACGCTAGATTTGCCACCTTGGGCCACTTGAACCCAGGTGAGCCTCATCTGTAAAAAAGAGCATAGTCATCGGGCTTACCTTGTCCTTAGCACTGTGGGATTTTAGAGGCTGCCCAAATATAAGGGATCTAGCCCAGCACTCAGCATGGAAAAGAGTGGCGTGTGGCTGGGGCCTCCACTTGGTGGTGGCAATGAACACTATGTAACTGGCGGTCTCCTGGATTAGTCTGGGCATTCCTACTCAGCTTTCATTTTAGTCCCTCTGACCCTTTCCTTCCACATGAGGCTTCTAGAACCTTCCAATTCTGTTTCTGGAGAAACCCTGGCATATTTTAAGAAAACACGCTTGCGGTCTAATTGCATGAATGGGGCTCCCATAGGTACGGGGTGGGGGTAAAGGAGGAGGGATGACAGGAGAGATGTTGACAAGGGGATTGAAGAAGAGCCGACATTCAGGAGGAAAACTGAGTGGGGAGTTGAAGTTTTGCGATGTGAACTTTTCCAGCTGCGGACAAAGCCTCAGGTCGTGCACGGGTGTGCATGTGTGTGCGTGTGTGTTCAGCACCTTGTTTAACCAGGGGTGCTTACTTGTTCCCACATGTGCACACACAACCTGGCATTTTCCAAAGTTGCTCTCAGCACAAATTAAAGAAAGAAGATTTGCGTTTTTCCTGAACTTTTGCAATTTCAGCTTCTGTCCATTTGGATAAATTTGACGCGGATTATCTCTTTTGTCTTCTCTCTCCTTTATTTTCCCCCCTCCAAACGTAGAAATTCCGTGAGAAGTGTTTTTAAGAGCGCTAACTGACAAGTGTACACACGCCGTCCGCAGCCAGGGAGCGAGCTGCACAGTCGCTAACTTGTTAGACAGGAGCTAGATTACAATCATAAATAAATGATTTGCTGTCTCCTTGCATTCAGACTTGTAGCTTTTAAAGTGTGCCTGTCATCGCGGAATCAGATTTAGTCAAATGCTGTGTAACTGCAAAATTATCCTATCCTTACCTTTTTATTCTCCTTATAATGGACAGTTAAATTGGATTTTCAAATTTGAAGTGCATATGTTTTTCAAATCCCCAGAGGCTGTCTATTTTTTCATTTCTAAAGCAACTCACTAATGTTTATCATTACCACACAGAAATATTACAATTCTTAAGGGGCGCCTTACAAAATCAGTGCAGGAGAAATGTGCTTTATCGTCTCAAAATGAAACCAATTTCTCAGCTGATTTGCAATTTATTTACATGTTAGCATTTGATTTCCGGCTGATTTATAACCCCCACACGGCTCTGTCTCAGGGTTTATTTAGAAAGCAGACAACGGTGGTTGGGGAAGGTTGCGGAGCGCTGCGTGGCACGGGATGTCTGCTTCCTCCAGACGGGAGTCGGCGGTGCCGGTCCCAAGTATCTTGGTTTAGTTTCTTCTTCAGCGAATCCAGCGTGTGCTAATGCACGGGGTGCTAGGCCCAGCCACCGCCTGGCAATGAGATGCTAAGGGATAGCTCTTCAAAAGAGATCTTCTTCCTCTGCAGAGAACAGGGATTGGGACGGAGGAATTGGAGAGGACAACTGGGTATCCTGGGCTTGCTTTCCTGGCTCATTCACATAAAGCTAATGGCTGATGTGATGCCTGGATTCAGGAAGTATTGGGATTGACAGTGGGGAGTTTATTGGGGCTTATAGCTTTATCTGTCTGACCACTTACTCATCGGTCCATTCCTCCAGTCATTCTTCTAGTTAGTTATTCCTCCATATGTCTCTCCCTCGATCCATTTACTAATATGTCCATCCACCCATACATTCCCTTATTCACCTATCTACCTACCAATCCACCCACTTATCCATCTAACGAATGCTTACCAGCATAAGCCTTTGGACTGAGATCTAGGGATTTTGAGATGATGAAGAAACCGACATGGCCATCCCAAAGCTCGTGGTTATGTGAAGGAGATGAACACGTACCTCTTAGCGTCATGGTGAAGCTCAAATTACTTAATGCATATTAAGTGCTTAATAAACTATAAATCATTTAAAAATAGAATATACATGTGACTGCATAATGTGTGCAAGTGTCCCACTTCCTTCAGCTGTCGAACCCCAGGCAAACAACTTCATCTCACCAACTCTTGGTTTCCTCGTCTATAAGAGGGGGGTGGGGCACGGGCATGGTGGCTCAGGCCTGTAATCCCAGCACTTTGGGAGGACAAAATGGGAGGATCACGTAAGACAGGATTTCGAGACCTGCCTGAGCAACATAGCAAGAGCCTGTCTCTACAAAAATTAAAACAAAACAAAAAATAGTACAGCAGGGTGGTGTGCTACGTGGGAGGTGGAAGCAGGAAGATCACCTGATTGCTACAGAGAACTATGATTGTGCCACTGTGCTACAGCCTGGGTGACAGAGCAGGACATTATCTTTAAAAATAAATTAATAAATAAATAAAAGATATGGGGGAAGAAAGTAATAAGAATAATGCCTACCTGGCAGAGACCTTGGCAAAATTTGGCCAAATAACCCATACGAAGAGCTTTGCGTGACGTTGGGGCCACAGTTAGCACAGGCTGAATGTTCTTTTTCTCTGTCTTCTTACTGTGATTGTTACATTAATAATAGGGACAAAGGAGGAACGAGCAGTATGGCACACTTAGAAGAGGAAAGATGTTACGGAAGAAATGACTTCTGAGCTGAGTTTAGAAAAGGGAGGCTCTCCTCAGGTGCCAGAGGGGAAGAGCGTGTCTAGGTGACAGGCCAGCTTTCACGAGACTCTGGGGCCTCAGGGTGCGACTGAGCCTTCAACCTAAGGTGAGGGATGTGCGGCAGGAGCATGAGACCCATGGGGGAAGGGAAGGAGGTATGTGTCTCGAATAGACCTCTAAGACCTTGCAGGTAAGGATGCTGGGCTTGGGTTTTGTCCTGGGGATGATAAGAGGCTGTTGGTAGGGCTTCACAGAGGACATGACTCTGTCCAGTCGGCACCTTAGGAAGGTTGCCTTATAGAGAACGTATGTGGAGGCAGGGAGCTGGGGCCGAGGCTAGAGAAATAGCTCCCTGGAGAGCAGAGAAGGCAGGACCCAGTGTACTGGAGCACAGCTGGGGAGAAGGAGCAGAGTCAAGGGATGTGCTTTTAAGTAAAATCAGCCAGGGACCAACTGGAGAGAAGAGGGAGGGATAACGAGAGCTCCACAGAGATCTCCAGGAGCACCCTATCAGAGGCAAATCCCTGAGACTGAGATGAATTTTCCTCCTCACTTTGCTTCTATCTGCCCATGCCACGCAGAGCTCCTCTGAATAAATTTGCATGTATTTATGCTCAGGCAGCCAGCGCTAAAAGGAGCATCTCTCTCTCTCTCTCTCTCCTCTGAATGTGAGCTCACATCCAGCATGACTCCCCTTCTGGGCAGAGTCAAGAGCAGGAACTTCAGGGACTTCCTGAGTGAACTTGGACACATCCCTTCTCTCCAACCTTTCTGCATTGGGACAGGATAAACTCTTGTCTCTGGGGTCTCTAACTCTAGGACATTGGGAGGAGAGTAGCCAGGACAATTTATGTTGTGAGTAATAGGAGTAGCTTTAACATGAAGGGTCTGGGTTCATATACTAAGAAAGTTAGAGATTTCAGGTGAGTCAGGTTGTACAGTTCCATGATGTCACTCACTAAGGACGCTGTTATTGTCTGTCTGTCATGTGTATCCTGGGGTGTCAGCTTCCTTCTAAGTCTAGTTCCCTTCAAAAGCTGTCTATGGCTCTTTGCAGGCCTTATCACCACCTACTTTTGTTCCCACCCAGCAGGGAAGAAAGGGATTGACTTAGTAAGGACATATCCCCCAAAGCCCTGAGATCCACTCTGATTGGACAGCTCACTTTCCATGTCCACCTGTGAACCAATCTCTGTGGTCAGAGGGAGGGGTTGTGCTGATAGGCTCCTCCAGGGTCACCTGCTTCTGCTCATAATCATGGTAGCCCTTGTGTCCCTTCTCAGAAAGCAGGCCTTTTGACTCTCTTTGGTCCTAAGGAGAGAGGAGACAACTTCAAAAACATAGTCCCTGGGAAGACTGCCTGATTCGCCTCATACGGTGCATAGTCTAGCCATAATAATCAGTGCCAGCTGCCTATGAGGAAGTAAAGATAGTTAGGTATCCTCCCAGCAGTCTAGGCCTAGTGACGTCCACTTGATGGTCCTGTCCAGACTTCCCAGAACCCTCATTGGCCACAAGCATCAGCTATTTTATCCTGGAGATTTAGAGGGGCCGGCATGGTAGGGCTCTAGGGAAGTGTGAGTGGGATTCAAGTTGGTTGTATTGGACAGCATAGGTCAGGTGTTGCTGCTGTAACAAACAAATCTCCAAATCTTAGTGACTTAACACAGCGAATACTTCTTTCTTATTCTCATATAGTTCACATTGAGTTTGAGTGACTGTCCTGGGAAGCTTTCCTTTGCACAGCGAGTCAACAATCTGGGGAGTTTCAACCTTATAGACACTAGCTTCCAGAGCAGGAAAAGGCAGAATGGAAAACTGTGACCCGGCTCTTAATTTCTCCTGCCCAGAAGTGACACACAGCCCATCTGCTTATGTGACTGTGTCCAACTTCAAATAATCCTCCCATGTTCCCTGAAGGAGAATTGAATTGGAAATACCAGAAAGAAGTAATATGTGTAATATCTGCCTCCAAAGAGGGCCCAGCCTGGCACCTGCCTCAGATTCACCTTCTGTGTTTCTTACGAACGTTTTCCCCAAAGGTGAGAAGATGAAACCGTCTGTTGTTATCTGCTCTCCACCTGGTGTTTGGGATTAAGGGATGAACTGCCTTCTAGCGGTTCACATTCAACTTGAGGAGACAGGACCAATCGTTCAAAAAGAGAGAGAGAGTAAGAAGGACAAGTAATTTTAGAACCTGCTTCCTGGGCTTATTGTGAAGATAAAAGAAGATGAAGCATAGGACGTTTCTGGCATGTTGCCCAACAAGAATAAGAGTTCTAGAAATAAAAAATATTATCGCCATTTTACAGATGAGGCAATTGAGGCTCATGGTGGTGAAGTGACTCCAGGTCACCCAATGATGGGGACCCGGTGACCGGGTGACTACAGAGTCCTCTGTTAGTAATATCACCCTTGACCTCACTTACACTCTATCCACATGAGAATCCTCCATTCCTCTTGAATTTTCCATTCAAAGCCTGCTAAGGATTTCCCGACCAGCTCTGAGCACCATGTCTTGTAATTAACACTGACGGATGCTGACTTGGGTAGGTATGAAGGTGAGATACTCTGCCACTTGTCTGCATCTTTATCCAGGTTACAATCCTGCATAACATAGAAGGATACTTTGACTCCTGAGTCCCTCTTGTAGGTCACCATGGTCTGACGATGGCATTTGTCATTTCAAGGTAGTCAGGGAAGTGCTGTTGTGTTTCATAACCAATATTATCTTGGGAGTTCATGGTACTAAGAGGTCCGTATTCTAAGGTAATATAACCTGTATTTGTAAGCATCCACCCTTCCCTGATTCTGGGAGCCTGGATTCAATTCCAAAGACTCTAGACCTGTGCTGAACAAGATCACTTTCTATGACAATTAAAATATGGTGTATCAGAGTTTTCAACACGGTATCATGGTAACCACTGTCTTCATGTGGCTATTGAGTATTGAAACGTGATTTGTGTAAAGAATGATTTCAATTTTAATTTCCATGTATGGTAATTAAATTTGAATCTAAGCAGCACATCTAGCTAGTGGCTGCTGTATTTCAAAACCAAACTCTAGACCCTTATTCCAATATTCCATTGTGATTATGACTTTACTTGTCTATAGGAAGTGTGACGAAAGTTTTCAACCGTACCACAACCCCAGTTTGGGTCACTCAATCTGAAATTCAGTAAAAGAAACATGAATCTTGTATGTCTGTCAGGATAGACACCTATTGTCTGCAGTAACAAGCAATCCCTGATCGCAACATCTTGAAAAAATAAAGGTTTGTTTCTTGCTCATGGTGTACATTCATCACAGGTTGTCAAAACCCTCTGCTTATTATAGTTATTTGGGTACCCAGGCTAATGGATCATTACCTTCTAGAAAGTTGCTGGTCAGAATGTTAGATGAAAAAGGGGGTTGTGAAAGACCTTGCATTGGTTATTAAAATCTACTCAAAATAGGCAAATACTAATTCTGTGCCCAATTCATTAGCCGAAATTATTCATATGCCCTTACCTCTGTGCTGGGGGGGAGGTGTCAGGAAATGGAACTCAAACATGTTCTGGAAGGGAAGGAAACCATAAATATTCAGTGATCTGGTGATCTGCATTAATGATTACGTGGCGTGCAAAGCCAAAGGCTGAGAGGAAAGTGGGAGGAAAGTGTCGAGTCTGGGGAGGAAAAAAAAAAAAAAAACCAGCCTGGGCTCCTTAAAAAAGCCCTGGACTTGGAGCCCAGAGACAGACCCAAGTCCTGGGTTTGCTGCTTGCCCTGTGATTCTCAATCTGCTTCTCCTTTTCTCTGGGCCTCTCAGGTCTCTACTTTGAATAATAATGCCTGATTTAACTTTTGTTAGGTTCTAATACATGTATACATAAGCACGTAAGTGAAAATGTAAGGCCATGGGTATTCCTGAGACTTCGTAGTTATTATCCTTTTACGGTTCTTATCCTGCCTGATTGAGGAAGGACCTTGGGTCTCCGGGTAAGCAGTCTGGGCCACCGTTGGCCTCACATACCCATTCACCTCTTCTTCCTACCTACAGAACCTTTATTGTTTGGAAGTATGGGCGTGAGTAACAATGTTTCCAGACTTAAAAATAAAAAAGCCTGCATTTTCTAGCCTTACTTACAGGCAGGATTGCAACATGACAACTTCTGTGAACCTGTAGGTTGTTGGGTACGTTTTCCAGAAGAACTCCCTTTAAAGGAGCGGATCCGAGTGAACACATATCTCTGTCCTCTGACCCTCCCTTTCTTCTAGTCCGCATAAGGGGTGTGGTGGTTGGAGCTCTGGCAGTCATTTTGAGAGCATTAGGATGTAGGTTATACTTTGAGTATAGCTACACAACAATTAGAAAGAACTTGGGTCCCTGATGGCATCATGAAGCTGCCATCCTTCTGACTTACATGACAGAAAGGTAATTCCCTGTCATGTTTAAACTATTTAGACTTGGATATTGGGTTACATACAACCGATCCCTAATTAATATAACATTGTAGGAATCAATTGCTTTGTGGATGACCAAGAAACAGCTGTCCTCAAGGGGTGATAGAGAGAATACGAGTGTCAGAACTCTGTAGACGTGAGTTTCTGATGTACTTCTTGCCTGCAGTGTGACCTCAGGGAGGGGACTCCACCTCTTTAAGCTTAAATTTCTTCATCTGTACAATAGTGCTTTTAATGAGGCTCTCACAGAGTGAATGTGTGGATTCACTGAAATGACACACACCGAGTTCTTGGTGTCTGGCATGTAGTAGGTACTCAATAAACCACAACAGCAGCTCCCATTAATGTAAACTTACTCTGTGCCGTGCCGTCCTAGCTCTTTACATGCAGCAACTCACTTAATACTCACTAAGCTCCAAGAGGAGGTATTCTATTGCCCGCATTTACTGTTGAGGAGACTGAATTGAGGAAGTACATATTGAATAAGGTTTATTTTTTAAGGTTTTTTTTTTGTTTTTAAAGTTTTTGAGACAAGAGTCTCATTCTGTCACCCTGAGTTGAATGCCCGGGCATCATCGCTCACAGTAACCTCAAACTCTCCGGCTCAAGAGATCCTCTTGCCTCAACCTCCCAAGTAGCTGGGATTATAGGTGCCTGCCACCATGTCTGGCTAGTTTTTCTATTTTTTTAGTACAGTCTGGGTCTCACTCTTGCTCAGCCTGGTCTAAACTCTTGAGTTAAAGCAATCTACCTGCCTCAGCCTCCCTGAGTGCTAGGATTACAGGTGTGAGCCCTGTGCCAAGCTTGAACAAGGACTTGAATAACATGTTGAATAAAATGAGTTAGCATTTATTAGGTGCTAACTAGGTGAAATTAGGTGGTCCCTAAATTTCAACCATTTTACACAGTACCTCGATAGTTTTTTCCATGCCTGATATAACCTTGGCCCCCAGTACCCATTATTTACTTAATAGTTTTCTTTAATTTTAGACAAGATGGCTTTTTGAAGTTATATCCTCATTCTAAGCAATAAAATATGCCTGGAACCACTATATATATATAATATCCACAAAAGCATATGGCACCACTACCAGTGCCCAAGTGAAACATACATTTGTGCTCTATACTTACATGCTTTAGCCCAGCAATTCCAGTCCTGCATATATAAACTGTAGGGGGGAAATGCTTATAACCACCAAAAGACATAAGATAGAATTTCATAGCAGCTCTTTATTTGGACAACTCGAATGTCCATCAGTAGTGCAATGGATAAGTATATTTTGGGGTATTCATGCAATAGAATACTAGCCAGCAAGCAAGAAGCATACAAAGTATAAATACTTTTACATGCAACAACACGATGAAGATAAGGGTATTAA